>SJYX01023169.1:0-15687 GCA_006410675.1 Oreotragus oreotragus
CCCTATATAGCCATTATCCAACTTTACCAATCATTACTTACATGGTCAATTTTGATTCATTTTTTACTTTTCCTTACTCCTGCTTTAACCCATCTATACCTCATTGGTTTATTTTTATTCTCTATTGTCTTTCTGGTTTATTTTGAAGTAAATCCCAAGCATAGTTCTAAGATTTTTTGAAGGAAGATATCACACAGTTTTTAAATACACTTCCAGAAAAAGAAAACATCTCACATGAAGGCAGGGGAGCTAAACAATCCTCTTGGTCAGTTCTTTGTAGTTTCCTTTATTGTGAGAACTGGAATTCTATCAAATAAAACTTTTAGGACTGATAAGATTTCATTTAGAGAAAATGCAGAACTAGATTAGAACCCTAGATAATTAGAACACTAGATTAGAACAAGATAATTCCACCCTGTCTTACCAAAAGAATTAGCTTGTAAATTTGATACTGGTTAACAAAATTCTCTTAGAACCTTGGAACCTCTTAGATAGGAACTGCCTATTGTTATTGGCAATCTAGAAGCCCTATAGAAGAACTTCTAGATTTTGTAGGGTCAAGGCTCTAGCACTGGGTATCAAAAATATTTTCACCTGACTTGTTCCAGTTGCTAGGCCTCTCTCTTTTATTTATTTTTATTTTACTTTACAATACTGTATTGATTTTGCCATACATCAACATGAATCTGCCACGGGTGTACATGAGTTCCCAATCCTGAACACCCCTCCCATCTCCCTCCCCATACCATCTCTGTGGGTCATCCCAGTGCACCAGCCCCAAGCATCCTGTTTCCTTCATCGAACCTAGACTGGTGATTTGTTTCTTACATGATACTATACATGTTTCAATACCATTCTCCCAAATCATCCCACCCTCTCCCTCTCCCACAGAGTCCAAAAGTCTGTTCTATATATCTGTGTCTCTTTTGCTGTCTCGCATACAAGGTTATCGTTATCATCTTTCTAAATTCCATATATATATGTGTTAGTATACTTTATTGGTGTTTTTCTTTCTGGCCTACTTCACTCTGTATAATAGGCTCCAGTTTCATCCACCTCATTAAAACTGATTCAAATGTATTCTTAATGGCAGAGTAGTACTCCATTGTGTATATGTACCACAGCTTTCTTATCCATTCATCTGCTGATGAACATCTAGGTTGCTTCCATGTCCTGGCTATTATAAACAGTGCTGCGATGAACAATGGGGTACACGTGTCTCAATTCTGGTTTCCTCAGTGTGTATCCCCAGCAGGGGGATTGCTGGATCATAGGACAGTTCTGTTTCCAGTTTTAAGGAATCTCCACGCTGTTCTCCATAGCTAGGCCTCTCTCTTTGAGCATTACCCATGTAATTATTCGAAAGGGAAACCTCCACTTAAAAATTTGGACCAATTGGCAATACTGGAACTATTTAACCCATAATGTAACTAACTCCCAGCCATCCAGTCTAGATCCCAGCCTACCCATCATAATAGCTGGCACATCAGACCCTTTTAGGAAACTACTTCAAAAAGCTTATATAATGTCCCATTTTAAGAAATGGGTCTGATTTATTATATTTGGCACACTTGGGGAAGGAGTATTCAATACTGATTGTGTTAGCAAACCAGCTATTAAAGTAATATGTCATAAAGTCTATCCCTTGACATAAAGAATGTCTGGAACATAAACTTTAATAATAAAAAAATGGGAAGGAAGCCAAACATAAAGACCCTGGACTTAATATTTCATATACAAGAGACTGATCCAAGACTGCCTGGCTATCATATAATTATGTCATATTGCTATTCCAGTGTTCCTCTGTAGGCTCAAAAGTGGTATGTCTTGTTTTGTCACTAAAGATTAATGGTTTTATAAGACAGATGTGGTAGTTTATTCTGTTATTTATTTTTCAAATATATTTTATTTACCCTAAGATGGATAAAAAAGTTCTTTTGCATTTTTTTACTAGACATAAAAGTACTATGGAAATCCAATAAATTTAGTAATGGTGTCTGGTGAGGGAGAGAGACCTTGCAGGGAAGTCTTTTCACAGCTTATTATTCACTTTCCTGGGTACTATGCCTACACGATGTTATCTTTGTGGATCATAATAAGGAGAAAGAAATGAGAATGGCTTTTTGTTAAAGTGATCCAAATTGAGTGGTAACATGCAATTTTTTGAGCTTCATTTTGTTCCTTTTGTACTGTTTCTGCAGACAGAGTATTACAGTTAAAGCACAATTACAAAAATAGGAAGAATGTTTTATGGCATCTAGTAATGAACTTACTGAATTATGAAATTTAGAGGAGTAGGTTTGTAAGTGAAGAAATTCTTATTTTAAGCAGAAACCTGCATCAATCAGAGGTCCAACTATGTTAAAGTGTTGCCTCTAGTAATCCAAATCAGAGTTTTCTATTGTGGTGCTTCTTAGCCTAACATAAACATTCATGTGAATAGTAACTTTCTGACCAAAATGCACAGCTAAGCTAAACATCCATACTGCATGTTTCCTACTAGGACTTCCACAAAAACCATATTTTAGATATATATTTTATTTATACACTTAAATTAGCTTTGCATGTCATTGCACAATCTCCCATTTTATTCAACATGTAAAGTAAAATATGCTGGAACAAAAATTAGATAAACAGGCATTCCTCACCTGACAATATCTGCAGTTTTCAAAGATAAGCTGTGTGAAACTTAGGAAAACAATCACGTTTCTATTGAACTTAATCAAAAATTAGAAAAGAAATACATATAACTTTGTTAAGTGTAATAATCACCTTGTTATAACCCCCATTCTCTCGCTATGCATGGATCAAATGAGCCCAAATTTTGGGCACTGTTATTTTTATATGAGTATTTTAGGAAAATCACGTTCATTCTAGTTTTAAAGCAGTTATAGTAGCACTTTTCTATCAGGCTACTAAAAACTTCCACTTACATAATATATAATGG
This sequence comes from Oreotragus oreotragus, assembly GCA_006410675.1. Classification (NCBI taxonomy): domain Eukaryota; kingdom Metazoa; phylum Chordata; class Mammalia; order Artiodactyla; family Bovidae; genus Oreotragus; species Oreotragus oreotragus. The sequence goes on from SJYX01023169.1 coordinate 2,948, forward strand.
GGAGATAACGGCATAATTTTGTTACAGTTACATATAGCAGAGGAGAAATTTCCTTTGTTCCTATACTAAGGGAAAAAAGGTAAGGACTATATAGCTCATTCTGTTACAAAACACTAATAAGATTAAAATTGTACCAACCCACATTACAGAGCTTAACATTTTAGTCAGAGTATTAAGAAAATAAGGCTTTTTGCTTCATATCAAGGCTAACTTGGATATTTATATAAATATTAAAAACATTTTTCTCTTCATTTGTGGTTTGATTCAGTATGCTGCTACGTCACTTCAGTCATGCCCGACTCTGTGTGACCCCATAGACAGTAGCCCACCAGGCTCCTCCATCCCTGGGATTCCTCAGGCAAGAATACTGGAGTGGGTTGCCATTTCCTTCTCCTTCTTGATTCGGTATAGTGCCTCATATGTTCCTATCTTAACAGTTTCTTAGTATAATGAATAATTATTAGAATATAATTATAAAGAATGACAGAATTATATATATATATTTGCAAAGACATTTCAGTGCAATACCTCATTCACATATAAATCCAAATTTATTTGTTACCTGAATCTATACTTTATCAAATACAAGCATTTTAATTTTTGCTAATTCTTAACTTTAACTAAAGGGGTTGAAATTTTAAAAGTTCATTCATATATACTAATATATTTAGAAAATACTTTAGTTCACTTTATAAGATCATTAGATCCCAGTTAATCAACCAACTTCAAAATACATTAAATATTTTATGATAAGATCTCTTTCTCCCAAGTAGAATACAGATATCAAGTGTTTCACTTCTATACAGTATTTCAATGTTTTGTCCACTATTTTTTAAAAAAGACCACCTTCCTTCCACTCTCTACTGCAATATAGTGTTATTTGTTTTTAAGAAAGTGGGTGTGCTCATTTGGGAATGAAATGTTTCAGAAGACAGATTTGCCAAGCCACTGACAAGTACTTAGACCCATAATACCATAATGTACAGTCTAGTAGATTTAGGTATTTTTAAAAATATTATCCTACTTCCTTAATAAAAGAAATTAACCATCACCTTTGATTTAGTTTCATCTCAAAGAAGTATAAATATAACTCCTTTGTTCATGTAATAAATTATCTATTTTAATCACAAGGTTTAATATGAAAAAAGCAAATATATTCTGTATATACCATGCATTAAACTGTTTTTTAAAATTCAATAATATTGCTTTTTGTTGTTGTCATTAAAAAAAAGTATTTAGTCCTGCAGCTAAACTGCATTCTAATATCATAGGAAAACTTCTAGTGAGATAACTTGTAAAATCTCTACCCCAACAAAATTAACTCTCTAGGAAGCACCCTATTGAAAAAGAGTGGATTAAGTCCTACAGTTTGTAATTGAGTTTTAAAAATTAATATGTTGCTATACTGAATACAAAAATGTGATACAAAGGATTCAGGCCTTATAAATGACTGGAGAAACTGTCATCTGTATAATTAATTCCATTAGACTTGCAGGTTTGTAGCATAGTTTAAAATATTGATTGGCTTTTGTTATGAAAAAAATAAAGTACTAATGACACAAAAAAATTCCTTTGAGCTGGAGATTCATTCATGGCTAGAAAAGAAAAGAAAAAAATAGTTTAGAACTGGCTTATAATTAAGACATTATAATTATATGAACAAAGTTATAAAAACTGTGTACATTGATATGAATAATACCAAAGGAAATGCATGGCACTGTTTGGCACTTTTTTATGTGTATAGTCAATGACACAATGGTTTATCTGACTTTAGTCAAGGTATAGTTTTCAAAAGATTTTAGGCACAGGGGAGGAAGATTTAAGTAGATTTACTCCTTGGTGTCATATTTAGAGGTTAAATATATCCAAAAGTTTCCGTTGATAAATACACATCTATCATCTGTGAACTTAAATATATTTTGAACTTGCTAATAGTATCTAGTACCTTCAGATAACAAATTTGATGTTCATTGCTGTATGCTATTAATGGAGGGAAAAGTAACTACTATTATTCTGTAGACCCTTTATTTGGCAGGTCCTGACATCCCAGGGACAGAGGAGCCTGGTGGGCTGCCGTCTATGGGGTCGCACAGAGTCAGACACGACTGACTCAACTTAGCAGCAGGAGCAGCAGCACATTTATGCCACCTCTGGGGAATAATAGTAATAAGTAATTCTCAGTAATTAATGACCTAAGAAATGTAATATATTAAAATATATTTCAAAGTTCAAATTATTTTAGGGTTACTGAATGTTGGTTGCTTTCACTGATGATAGATAATCATATATACATGATTAATGATTTGACCATAGTTAGAGAAGGGCTTCAGAGCTAACTGCTTTCTGAATTTTTTTTAGTTTATTCAAATATTTGAGCTTGTTCAACCAAAAGATAATTGTTCAAAGTGAGTTAACAGATGTTTAATTTTATTAATTATATCTGCAGTAATTTATTAATTATACACCTGCAGTCTACATTTAAAATTTTCCTTGAAAGGTTCTACAGAAAAGTTGATTGACATATATTTATCTGTTGCTCATCATGATATACTTAGGCATTTTAAGACTTTTATTGAAATATAATAAACTTAGAAGTAGTACACATATAGGTATACAACTAAATGAATTTTCCTAAACTCAACACATATATGCAACCATCAGATCAAGAAAGAGCATATTATTAGTACCCCAGTAGTCCTCCTTATGTTTCCTTCCAATCGGGTGCCAACCCTCAAAGAAAACCAACCACTTCCTGACTTTAAAAACCATAGATTAGTCTTACCTGCTTTCAGTACTTAAGATTTTAACATAAGAAAAAGGCAGTCATTATCATAGTGTTAAAAATCAGATTCTATATAGTTTTACAATGTCCTACAATATGCAGGGCTGTCCCCCACATCAAATTATCCAGCCCCAAATATTAATAGTGCCGAGGCTGAGAAACTCTGCTAACAAAACGTAATGGCCTTAGGATTTTTTTCTCCCTAATTATGTACCCTAGAAATGTCCCATGAACTTACACAAGTCCATTTGTCTTCTGTTTTCTAAATCACAATAGTTTGTGTATCACTACCTGGTGGTATATATTCATAGTCATCATACAAGAGGCCTAGGATTGGATACTGTGTCCTGTACCTATATAGAAAAACAAAAGTTAGTTTACAGGCTGGACAAGAAATTTCATTGCTTTTTAGTCACTGCTACTTTGACTTTCCTTATTTAATTTGGCTCTGAATGACTTTTAACTTTTTCTAAAAAGAAAATCTCCTCTTAGATTTATTACTATTATTTTCAAGAGAATAAGAGGGAAGTATTTCTGCTTCTGGCAATGATGGACCACTGGCAGCACAAGACAGTGATCCCAAAGAAGGGAAACAAATGACATGAGCCCTACAAGTGCCTACCACACTGCCTGGAGTGAGAATTTGTAGACCAGAATACCAGACCTGAGAGAGCTATATAGTTGGAGAGAGATGAAGGGATCTGTAGAGAATTCCCTTACAAGTCTTTGGGTGAGTACTGATCAGTATAGGCATGTGAAAAAGCTACTGAGGCTGGGGTAAGAACCACTGAAAAGGAACAGTCTTAAAATTCCTGGAATTCACTTGGTGAAGGGAACTCTAGTCTGTGTACCACTAACCAGAGTGAGATTTCCTAATACTAGAGTGAAGTGAAGTCACTCAGTCATGTCTGACTCTTTGCAACGCATGGACTGTAGTTCACCAAGCTCTTCCATCCATGGGATTCTCCAGGCAAGAATACCGGAGTGGGTTGCCATTTCCTTCTCCATAATACTAGAGGGCATCAGGCAAATACTACAAAACACTACTACTACCTTAGTAGTGGGATGACCTGGTCCTAGACTACAAGTTGTTCTAAGTGTTTAAAAACAAAACTTGAAATTATTACACTGTTTCCAAATAACCTAACCTCATCTCAGAACAAACCTCCTAAATTCTTAGTGTTATAAAAAATATCCAGAACTCAGGTATGTAAAATCAAAATATATGGCATTCAATAAGAAATTAGTAGGCATGGAACGAAGCAGGAATATGAGTAATGAAGAAGAAAAAAGTGAATTAGTAGAAACAAATCAAGAAATGACAAATAAGCAAGATTTCATCTACTAGAAATATAAAGAAATGTATAAAGTGTATAATCAGGAAGTTGGAGGAAAGCATGAACACAGTGAGAAAGATTGAGAATATGATGATCTACATCAGATTTACAAAGATGAAATTAATGTTGTGTGGGATTAACAACAGATTAGGCTCTGCAGAAGAAAATACTACTAAATTTGAAGACATCAGGACAAATTATCCAAAGTCAAACACAAGAGAAAAAAAGACTGAAAAAGATATACAGAGTATGATTTAGCCATGTGAAATATCAGGTGCCCTCATATATGCATAATTGAATGATTACAGGATATAGGATTATATATCCTGGATTATAGGTTTAGCAGGAGACAAAAAAATAATTGAAGAAATAACGACCTAATTCTTTCCAAATTTGATAGAAACTAAACACAGAGATCCAAGAAGCTCAATGAAGAACAAGAAAACTAAAGATGAAGAAAAACACATAGAGGCACATCATTATCAAATTTCTGAAAACCAGTGACAAAGTATCTCATAAACAGAAAAAAAGCATTACTCAGAGAAATAATCATAAAATTAACATCAAACTTCATAATAGACATAATGAAAGTCAGAAGACAGTGGAATGACAGCTTTAAAGTGCTGGAAGAAAAAAATCTCTCCAGTTACTATTCTACACATAGCAAAAATAACTTTGGATAATAAAGACAAAATTACAACTGTTTTCAGACATAAAAGCCAAGAAAAGTCTTCACCAGCAGAGCAGTATGGTGAGAAATAGTTCTAATGAGGTGGATGAAACTGGAACCTATTATACAGAGTGAAGTAAGCCAGAAAGAAAAACACCAATACAGTATACTAATGCATATATATGGAATTTAGAAAGATGGTAACAATAACCCTGTATGCGAGAGAGCAAAAGAGACACATATGTATAGAACAGACTTTTGGACTCTGTGGGAGAGGGAGAGGGTGGGATAATTTGGGAGAATGGCATTGAAACATGTATAATATCTGATACGAAATGAGTCGCCAGCCCAGGTTCGATGCCTGATACTGGATGCTTGGGGCTGGTGCACTACAATGACCCAGAGGGATGGTACAGGGAGGGAGGAGAGAGGGGGGTTCAGGATGGAGAACACATGTATACCTGTGGTGGATACATGTTGATGTAATTAACCTCCAATTAAAATAAATAAATTTATTTTAAAAAATAAAATAAAGGAAGCATGGAAAATGATTATCAGGTGGTAATTTTGGATCTAAGCAAAAGAATGAACAGCACTAGAAATGATAAATATGTGAGTAAATTTAAAACATTGTTTTTGTTTTAATATTTTAAAAATATTTTTACTATTTAGAGCAATATAATACTGTATTTGAAGGTTTGTAATATATGTAAAAGTAAATATAGATAATAGAAATAGCAAAAAGATCATGGGAAAATGGAAGTATACTACCATAACATTTCTATGCTACATGTGATGAGATACATTATTTGAGGACAAATTGTGATAATATAAAAAAGAATACTTTAAAACTTACAGCAATCATAAAAAAAGAAATATACTTAAAAACCAGTAAAACAGATAAAATATAATAATGAAAATAACTTCAAGAATATCACTAAAATTGATATAGTTCTAACCAGATTGGTTAGCAAAGAAAGAAAGAAAGTACACACAATTTAAAGATATCAAGAACGATATCACCTCACACCTGTCTTTGAATGGCTATTATCAAAAAGACAAGAAATAGCAGATGTTGGCAAGGGTATGGAAAAAAAGGAAACTTTTGCACTNCTATTATACAGAGTGAAGTAAGCCAGAAAGAAAAACACCAATACAGTATACTAATGCATATATATGGAATTTAGAAAGATGGTAACAATAACCCTGTATGCGAGAGAGCAAAAGAGACACATATGTATAGAACAGACTTTTGGACTCTGTGGGAGAGGGAGAGGGTGGGATAATTTGGGAGAATGGCATTGAAACATGTATAATATCATATACGAAATGAGTCGCCAGCCCAGGTTCGATGCCTGATACTGGATGCTTGGGGCTGGTGCACTACAATGACCCAGAGGGATGGTACAGGGAGGGAGGAGAGAGGGGGGTTCAGGATGGAGAACACATGTATACCTGTGGTGGATACATGTTGATGTAATTAACCTCCAATTAAAATAAATAAATTTATTTTAAAAAATAAAATAAAGGAAGCATGGAAAATGATTATCAGGTGGTAATTTTGGATCTAAGCAAAAGAATGAACAGCACTAGAAATGATAAATATGTGAGTAAATTTAAAACATTGTTTTTGTTTTAATATTTTAAAAATATTTTTACTATTTAGAGCAATATAATACTGTATTTGAAGGTTTGTAATATATGTAAAAGTAAATATAGATAATAGAAATAGCAAAAAGATCATGGGAAAATGGAAGTATACTACCATAACATTTCTATGCTACATGTGATGAGATACATTATTTGAGGACAAATTGTGATAATATAAAAAAGAATACTTTAAAACTTACAGCAATCATAAAAAAAGAAATATACTTAAAAACCAGTAAAACAGATAAAATATAATAATGAAAATAACTTCAAGAATATCACTAAAATTGATATAGTTCTAACCAGATTGGTTAGCAAAGAAAGAAAGAAAGTACACACAATTTAAAGATATCAAGAACGATATCACCTCACACCTGTCTTTGAATGGCTATTATCAAAAAGACAAGAAATAGCAGATGTTGGCAAGGGTATGGAAAAAAAGGAAACTTTTGCACTGTTGGTGGGAATGCAAACTGGTGCAGCTACTATAGAAAACAGTATTGAGGTTCCTCAAAAAATTAAAAATAGAACTATCAAATGATCTAGCAATTTAACTTCTGGGTATTTAGCAGAAGGAAGTGAAAACACTAAAAGGTGTCTGCACTCTAATGTTCATTGTGACATTATTTACCAATAGTCAAGACATAAAATCAGTGTAAGTGTCCATCAATGTTGGAATGGATAAATAAAATATTATGTATTATATATTCAATACACACACATACACACACACTGGAATATCATTCACCCAAAAAATAAAGGAAATCCTACCATTTACAACAGAATGGATTGACCCTGAGGGCATTATGCAAAATGAAACAAGGCAGACAGAGACAGACAGATACCATATTATCTCACTTGTACGTGGGATCTAAAAAAAAAAAAAAATAGGTAAAGAGAACATATTGCTGGTTGCCCGAGGTGGAGGAGTAAGTGGTGGGCAAAATGGGTGAAAGTGGTCAAAAGGTACAAACTTCCAGTTACAAAATAAATACATTGGGATGTAATGACCAGTATGGTAACTATAGTTAATAATACTGTATTGTATATTTGAAAGTTGCTAAAAGATCAGATCTTTAAAAGTTCTTATAACAAAAAATTTGTAACTATGGATGGTAGTGGGTATTAACTAGACTTATTGTGGTGATCACTTAGAAATATACATATAGTGAACCACTGTGTTATATATCTAAAACTAAAATAATGTTATTGTTAATTATATCACAATTTTTAAAAATTTAAAGAGAAATCTTTTGTCTTGAAAACATAAAAAGGAGTATGATGACAAAAGAACAGTCACAGAAGACCTCAGACATCCCCAAAAAAGACTTAAAAAAAAAACACTCTGCATAATTGGGTAGGACTAAAAGAAAAGGAAAAAGAAGAAATCAGAATGAGGCCTGCACCCTTGGGAGGGAGCTGTGAAGGAAGAAAGTTTCCCACACCTTGAGAAGTCTCCTCACCAGTGGAGAGATTATACTGGACAGAGGGAGACTATTGGAGCCTAAGAGGGAGAGAGCAGCAACAGGTTTGTGGAAGGCAAAATAGAGAGTAACCTGCACAGAGGGTCGGCACTGCCAATCTATGTTCCCCAACCTGAGACACTCTTCTGTCAGTGAGAGTGGGGCTTGGGTGCTGAAGTTCAGATTCCAGAGCTCAATCTCAGGGAGAGGACCAGGGTTAGGTGTGGAAACTACACCTAACTAGGTCTAGGTGTACTAGGAAGAACCCTGAGCCCACCAGAGAAAGAAGGCACCATTATTGGGAGGCACATGAGGAGAGGGGTGGGACCACCATAAGAGCTTCTTTCCCTGTGAGTGCTCCCAGGCACAGGACACTGCCTAGAGGAGGCCTGGTGACTGGCATCGGTCACCATTGTCATCCTGGGCTCCAGAGGCAGACACTGACCACCTCTTCCAGACCTGCAGGCAGATGCTGGAACTGCCCTGCTGTCCCAGGAGAGCATGGATAGCTCTTGCTACTAGGAAATCCACCAGTGAGTTCCAGGAGCTGTCCCATTGTCCTGGGAGCGTATAAACTTGCTCCTCCAGAAAATCCATCAGTGGGAGTCAGGACCTGCCCATGCTGTTCTAGGAGGACAAGGATACCTCCCCCTACTAGGAAATCTGCCCAATGGGGGCTGAAACTAGGGGATATGTGACTAAGAAGAAGTGGTGAAATCTCTTTTAGCAGCTGTGTAAACTTTAGTTACACCTCCACTGATGGCTTCCTAAATTCAGTGCATGTGAAACATCTGAAAGGACAAGTGTTCTTGTAGCTGGGAGGGGTCTAACTTTAGCAGCTGTGGGCTTTGTGGGCACATACATGTGAAGGTTGGGGCAGACCAGAATATGAGCTGTCTCTGTAGTTCCCATGGTGGGTCCAGGTGCATAGCTGATGCAGTCCTAGGACCTGAATTCAGTGGATCTGAGCCAATGGCCTGATGAAAACAATGCCTGGGAGTCACCAGGGCCAATTGCTGGCATGCCCACAGTTAAGGTGGGACCAAGAACACCACCAACAACATTGTACTTTGTAAGCTCATTAACAGGCAAAAGGGGACACAACAGAGCACATTGACAGGTGAACACCTGCAGAGGAGGAATATTTAGTGGCTTCTCTCCCAATGGGAGTGTTTCAATCCTACCTATCTTATACCACAGATCAGAAACACAGCTAAGAAACAGACCTGGGGGTCTCTAATCTGACAACTAGGGAACAGACCCCACCCCTGACAGGGCAGTGACAACCAAATAGCAATATCTAGGGCATGCAACATGTAGGGCAAGCTCTGATCACCCTATCAAGGGGATAATGGAACAAGCCTCTGGAACAACCTCACCCACAAGAAGGCAAGCACCAGAAGCAAGAGGAACCATGATCATGCAGATTTTGGGAAGGAGACCATAAACATAGTAAGTGACAAAATGAGATGGCAAAGAAATATGTTACAGATGAAGAAGCAAGATAAACTTCTACAAAAACAACTAAATGAAGAAGAGACAAGCAATCTATCTAAAATAGAATTTGGAGTAATAATGATAGTAAAGATGTCCCAAGATCTCGGAAAAAGAATGGGAGCAGAGATCAAGAAGATGCAAAAAATGTTTACCAAAGACCTAGAAGAACTAAAGAACAAATAAACATAGATGAACAAGACAAGAACTGAAATAAATACACTAGAAGGAAAAAATAGCAGAGTAACTGAGGCATAAAAACAGATAAGTGACCTGGAAGAGAGAATGGTGAAATCTCTGCCACAAAGCAAAGAAAAAAGAATGAAAAGAAATTAGGACAGTCTCAGAGACTTTTGGGACAACATTAAATGCACTGGATCCTGGAAGAAAAAGAGAAAGGGCCTGAGAAAATATTTGAAGAGATTATAGTTGAAAACTTCCCTAACATGGGAAAGGACATAGTTACCCAAGCCCAGGAAATGCAGAGTCACATATGGGATAAACCCAAGGAAGAACACACCAAGACACATATTAATCAAACAAACACAAATTAAATACAAAGAAAAAATATTCAAATAAACAAGGTGAAAGTAACAAATGACATATAAGAGAATCCCTATAAGGTTATCAGCAGATTTTTCAGCAGAAACTCTGCAGGCCAGAAGGGAGCGGCAGGATATATTTGTAATGAAAGGGGGAAAAAATATACAACCAAGAATACTATACCCAGAAAGGCTCTGATTCAGACTCAACAGAGAAATCAAAAGCTTCACAGACAAACAAAAGCTAAAATAATTCAACACCACCAAACCAGCTTCAATAAATGCTAAAGGAAACTTTCTAGGCAAGAAACACAAGAGACGATAACAAAAGAGGAAAGGAAGGGGGAAAAGACCTACAAAACAAACCCAAAACAACTTATAAAATGTCAGTAGGAACATAAAAGTTGATAATTACCATAAATGTAAATGGATTAAATGCTCCAACCAAAAGACATAGACTGACTGAATGGATACAAAAACAAGACCCATATATATACTGTCTACAAGAGACTCACCTCAAACCTAGGGACACATACAGACTGAAAGTGAGGGAGCAGAAAAAGATGGTCCGTGCAAATGGAAATCAAAAGAAAGCTGGAGTAGCAACACTCATATCAGACAAAACAGACTTTAAAATAAAGACTGTTACAAGAGACAAGGAAGGACACTACAAAATGATCAAGGGATCAATCCAAGAAGACATAACAATTGTATATATTTATGAACCCAATAAAGGAGCAAGTCAATATATAAGGCAAATGCTAACAGCTATAAAATGGTGCAGCTACTTTGGAAAAATTTAGGAGTTCTCAAAAAAAATTAAACAGAGTTACTATGAGCTAAGCAATTCTATTCCTAGGTATATACTTAAAAGAAATGAACACATATTTATACACAAATTTGAACACAGATATTTATAATAGCATTGTTCAAAACTGAAAACAGCCCAAATTTCCATCAATTGATGAATGGATAAATAAAATGTTATATACATCCATAAAATGGAATATTATTTAGTAACAAAAATCAATGAAGTACTGACACATGCTAAACCACAGATGAATCTTGAAAACATGCAAAGTGAAAGAGTTCGGTTTCCAAAGATTACATTTTGCATTATTCCATTTATATGAAATATCCAAACTTGATTGTTGCTGAATGTATTCATAAAGAGTCACTTTCTATTTGATTTTGCTAAATTGCTGCAGTGTAAGTTATGGTCATATTAATTACATAAGAAGAGATGCTGCCTAAGAATGATGATGTCTATGCAGGAAAGAACAGAGCCAAAAGATAAAGACAGATTTCTGAAGACATATTTTGATCACACAAATCCATTTGGACAACAAGTAATCCCAGTTAGGTGGATTAACCAGTTCCCAATTTAAGCTGCGTTTCTGGCATGTACAACTGAAAGAGTCCTAAGTAATATGATTGGTTAAACAACAAATTATTTGCTTTTTACTTTCACTGTATTTAATGTATTATAAATACAATGAAAGTGTGCTGTTTAATTTTTTTGTCTTTTTTTGAACATTCATTCCTCAGTAGAATTACTGGCCAGCAGAAAACACCAAATTCTGTCTAAGGGTGTATATATCAAGTAAACATGCTATAACTTGGATTATATCATAACCAAAATCATATCCAAATTTCATTAAAAATACATTACTTTCTAGTTGTAATAGTTGTCCTTCCACCACTGGAGGGTTGGTTATGAGATGAATATATTTCTTGTCTCAACTTTGAGAGTTCCTTACAAATAAAAGACAATATAACCATTTGAAAACAGTACAAACATGAGGTAAGAGGTATTTCTGATCATTTAACAAGGGTCTAAGAATAATTTTTCCCTTCCTTTTTAGCCTTGAGGTAAGAATATTCCAATCCTACTTGTTGAATTCCATATAGTCTTGCTTCATGATACCTAATTAAGTTACATTATAAGTCTCTGCAAGAATCCACTAACTGGTATAGGATTTCTATACTTAAGGGATAACATGAGATAGAATGGGTATGATTCTCAAGGTGAATATGTGAAAATTTCTGTTGCAAAAGATTGAGAAGTATAACTGTAGAAAAGTATTGAAACTGCAATATGGGAAAAAATATTGTTTCCTAAAAGATAATCTATTACTGAACACTACTACAAGTACCATTTGCTCAATAACAGCAATACGATATTAATCACCATTTTGGATACTTTCTTCCTTCAGTACCTATTTTATAAGAGAACTTGGGCTATATACTATAGTCATAGAAAGGAATATAACACAGTCCCTTACTGAAGCAACTCAGTCTTATTGGAAGTTTCATTGCTAATGAGGTAGAAAATCAACATTTTAAAAATATTAAAGGCATAACATTTTTTGCTTCAATTCTATCTTTCTTTTGAATTATTTCTCCTGAAATAGAGCCTTCTACTTTTTCATAGTCTTTCACATTCTTCTTTGTGAATAAACTAAGTCTTGGAAATATGTCTTTTCTTAGTTTGTGGGAAGTATTTATCCCACATGGCTGAGTTATGGTTCCTCTCCACCTTGACCCCTTCTCTGTTACCTCTGACTGACGCTTTATAAGGGAATCCTTCTCTTCCAACAAACTTGTTAGTTCATGAATCTTGAATTGGAAATCACTGCAGCTTCCTTCTCTTCTTGAAACATCTTTTTGGTACTGATTTAATTGAGTCTAAGGATTTAAAAAGAACTTAGTAAGTAAGTAAAGTCGCTCAGACGTGTCCGACTTTTTGCGACCCCATGGACTGTAGCCTATCAGGCTCCTCCGTCCATGGGATTTTCCAGG
>SJYX01023171.1:0-16092 GCA_006410675.1 Oreotragus oreotragus
AAAAAAACCTTCAATTATATCTAAATATATAGATTCAATATGAAAGAAGAATGAAGTAATCATTGTGCCTGTTTCTCAGTGCCAATCTTTTTTACATGGGTCAGTCCTGAAATCCCTTTTTACAGAGAGTGAAGCATATGACTATCCTTTAGCCATTACTTCACAACACAGAGAACCAAGGAATCCAAATAGGAAACCTTCAGGTAACTTAGCTTAATTGTGATAATAAAATAAAATTTTATATCCTTTATTTTTAAATAAACCTTTAAAACAGTTTTGCATGTAAGAAAATCCAAAGGCTGATCTTTAAATTTTTGTATATTTAGTCTACTTGTCCAGAAATTGCTTGAAGAACTCATAATTCCAGACTGTAGTCAGTGAATCAGGATCTCAGGTCAGGCCAGATTCCTAAGCTGTCATTACCCCCATTCTGTGATACTGCCACCTTCCCAAAGCAACTCAGGATTAAGTGGATAGATCAGGATCAAAGCAAAACGTGGAACGTTTGCAATAGTGTTACTGAACTCAGGTTTGACTGCTTTTTGCTCAAGGATCCAATACTGAGAGACTCATGCTGGGTAAAAGGAAATATAGTTTTACTGAGGAAGCCAACAGTTATGGGGAGACAGTGAATTCATGTACCAAAGAACCAATCCCCGCTTCCCAGTTTTTGCTAGGAGATAACATAGGGAAAAGAAGAAAGGTCTGTGTGTGTGAGGGGGGTAAACTTCTATTTTCCAAGATGATTGCTCCATCATGCAGTTTCAAATAGCTTTCTTGTCTCTTGTATGATTGGAATGTTATCTGAGACATAAATCTCTGGTCAGCTAGTCCTCTGGCTCCAGCCAGTCTGGGGTTGTCATACTTGAGGTCAGCATACAGCTGACATCTTCCACATGGTGGGAGTTTAAGTATCTTCAATATAGCTCAAAGGATATGACTCAAAATATTATCTATAGCCCTTGAGGAGAAACTAAATGTCTTTGATTCTGTTTAATGGATAAACTACTATTTTCTCTTGTTCAATTGTTTTCCTTTGCTTCTGCATTTTCTCATCTCTATAATCTTTAGAATTGACAAAGGCTTAGGAGGTTAAAATTCTCTTACAAACAAAAAGCAGGTGGGGGACACATTGGTTGGGGGGAGTGGTCTTTCCCAGGAAGGCCCCATAGAGTCTTGCTTTGTTATAATACCATTAAAAACCTCTTGGACTTGTTATCTCTTAACTGCTCTTTAAGGTGCTTAGATTTGCCTTCCTATGATGGCGATGCACATGCTTAATCTGTCTCACTTTAAGTATCTTCAGGAAACAATTTAAACCATGAACATTCCAGATAATAATAATTTTCTCAAGAGTAACTTCCTCTAACCTCCTGACTAGTTTCAGTTACAAATACTACATCCCAATTTCCTCTGTTATTATTACAAAGGATGAATAATGAGTGAATATAATTATCTGATTTTCTGTATTGATGCAGCTTAAGGCAGCTGGATTTTGAAATTTTGTCATTTAACTATATCTTATGAAAAATACATTTGCCATTTCAGTTATTTAAAATTCACTTCTAACTTTAACAGTTAATAAAAATGTATTTTAGGTTATTAATATGTCTCTTTAGACTTCTTTAGCCATGAAGATCTTTAAGTTTCTCCCTAATTTATTCCCTTCTTTCCTTTTTTTTTTTTAATAGTGAAAACTCACTCACTCGCTCAGTCACCATTATGATAAAATAATCCTCAGAATTCTCTTCCTGTGTGCTACTAAACGATAAGCAAATTATGGTTTTCCTAGGTCCTTTTCTTTCATGGTATCATGGTCCTCTCTTGATAATGCCTATATTCCTTTTAGTTTTCACTTTCAAATCTAGAAGCTATCTATTTGTCAATAAAATTATACACTGAGATACTGGAAGGCTCTGAAAGTTCCCATGTATAGGGAAATTTAGTTCAGTATAAAACTGAAAAAAAATTTATCTGAACGTGTAGTTGATTTTCTTTACAGCATAGCTCAAAGTATGAATTATTTATTTCTCATTCCTTTCCCTTCCTATTTCATTGAGATATAATTGACATATAACATTGGATTGGTTGTAGGTATGTAATACTTTGATTTGATATATGTATATATTGTAAACTGATTAACAAAATGAATTCAGTCAACATCCATCACCTCCCATAGATTTTTCTTGTGATTAAAATTTTTAAGATCTACTCCCTTAGCAACTTTAAAAAATAACATACAGTGTTGGTTTTAAAAATTATTTTAATCATTTTTATTGATGATTAATTAACATATGATAGTGTATTAATTTCTGGTACACAACATAATGATTTGATATTTGTATATATTACAGATGTTCACCATAACAGGTCTAGTTAGCATTCACCCCCATACATAGTTACACTTAATTTCTCTTGAGGAGGAGTTTGGTACTGATGACTGTAGTCACCTTGCTGTATGTTACATCCCTGGAACTTATGTATCTTGTAATTGGAGGTTTGTACCTTTTGTTCACCCTCACCCATTTCACTCCCTCTTTGTCATTGTTGTTCACTCAGTCATATCTGACTCTTTGCAACCACACGTAGTATAGCCCATCAGTCTCCTCTGTCCATGGGATTTCCCAGGCAACAATGCTGGAGTGAGTCCATTTCCTTCTCCAGAGGATCTTCCTGACCCAGGGATCGAACCCGTTTCTCCTGTGTCTCCTGCATTGCAGGCAGATCCTTTACCACTGAGCTATTGGCAATTGCCAAAATGTGAGATAATACAATGTTTTATCTTTCTCTGTCTGACTTATTTCACTTAGCAGAATGCCCTCAAACGCAGTGCAGCCTCAGATGGCAAAATTTCCTTTTTTTAGTGACTAAATAATGTTCCACATTGTCTTTATCCATTATCCTGCAATGGATACTTAGATTGTTTCCATGCCTTGGCTATTGTATATGCTTTAGTAAACACTGGGAGTGTAGGTTTTTTTTTTTTTTTTTTTTTGAGATAGTAATTCATTTTCCTTTAGGTGACAGAGGAAGAGAAGGAAAATGATGTTTGTCTACCTTCCTAGTGTTTGGAGAGGATTGTAATCAGCTCTTAGAAGTACCTTAAGTTAGAAACCTGACCCTCAGGCCCCATTTCTTGAGAGGTGCAAATAACCTTTTTACAGCGGGAGAGATGCCTCAAGCCAAATAGCTGCAAAAGCCAAAGCACCAGGTGAGTGGCCAAGCTCTTCCCAGGGAGACACCAATGGCCTGGAGTGTAGCCAGCAGGGATTACAAAGATAACACCTGCCAACCTCCTTGGTCTCTGGAGAGTAGTGAACCTCTTGTGTTCAGTCACTAAGTCATGTCTGACTCTTTACAACACCATGGACTACATCATGCCAGGCTTCCCTGTCCGTCACGATCTTCTGGAGTTTGCTCAAACTAATGTCCATTGAGTCAGCAGTGCCATCCAACCATGTCATCCTCTGTTACCCCCTTCTCCTCTTGCCCTAAATCATTGCCAGCATCATAGTTTCTCCAACGAGTTGGCTTTTCGCATCAGGTGACCAGAGTATTGATGCTTCAGCTTCAGCATCAGTGCTTCCAATGAATATTCAGGGTTCATTTCCTTTAGGATTCAGTGATTTGATCTCCTTGCTATCCAAGAGACCCTCAAGAGTCTTCTCTAGCACAGTATTTCAAAAGCATCAAGTCTTTGGCATTCAGCCTTCTTTATGGTCCAGCTTTCACATCCATACATGACTACTGGAAAAACCATACAGACTTGGCAAAGTCATGTGTCTGCTTTTGAATACACTGTCTAGGTTTGCAATATCTTTTCTTCCAAGGAATGCTCAGTCATGTCCGAATCTTTGCGACCCCATGGACTAGTCCTTAGGATTCTCCAGGACAGAATACTGGAGTGGGTAGCCATTCCATTCTCCAAGGGAGCTTTCCAACCCAGGGATTGAACCCAGGTCTGCTGCATTGCAGGCAGATTCTTTACCAGCTGAGCCACCAGGGAAGCCCTCCAAGGAACAAGCATTTTTTAATTTCATGGCTGCAGTCACCATCTGCAATGATTTTAGAGCCCAAGAAAAAGTCTGTCACTGTTTCCACTTTTTCCCCATCTATTTGCCGTGAAATGATGGGACCAGATGCCATGATCTTAATTTTTAGAATGTTGATTTTTAAGCTAGCTCTTCCACTCTCCTCTTTCACCTCTATCAAAAGGCTATTTATTTCCTCTTCACTTTCTATGATTAGAGTGGTATCGTTTGCATATCTGAGGTTGTTGATATTTCTCTTGGCAAACTTGATTCCCACTTGTAACTCTTCTAGCCCGACATTTCACATGATGTACATTGCATATAACCTTAATAAGCAGATTGATAATATAGAGCCTTGTAGGACTCCTTTCCTTTAAACCAGTGCATTGTTCCGTGTCCAGTTCTGTTCCTTCTTGACCTGCATACAGGTTTATCAGGAGACAGGTAAGTTGTCTGGTGTTCCCATCTCTTTAAGAATTTCCCAGTTTTTTGTGATCCACACCAAAGGCTTCATCATAGTCAATGAAGCAGAAGTAGATTTTTTTTTTTAATTCCCTTGCTTTTTCTATGATCCAGCTACTGTTGGCAATTTGGTCTCTGGTTCTTCTGCCTTTTCTAAATCCAGCTTGTACATCTGGAAGTTCTTGGTGCACAAACTGTTGAGGCCTAGCTTGAAGGATTTGCAGCATTACCTTGCTAGCAAGTGAAATGAGTGCAATTGTGTGGTAGTTTGAACATTCTTTTGGATTGCCTTTCTTTGAGATTGGAATGAATTCTGATCTTTTTCAGTCTTGTGGCCACTTCTGAGTTTTCCAAATTTGCTGGCATATTGAGTGTAGCACTTTAACAGCACTGTCTTTTAGAATTTTAGAATAGCTCAGCTGGAATTCCATTCCCTTCGCCAGCTTTCTTAGGTGTAATACTTCCCAGATGGACATAAGATTAGAAGCCCTACCCTCAGGCTTCAGCTATTAAGAGATGCAAATTGGCCTCTTTCAAGACATTTTTTTAATCTGCTGACTGTTCAACTGAGACTGAGAGGATAGCCTTGAGTTAAGATCTAGGTTTTTTGGGTTTTTTTTTTGTCTTTTTTTTTTTCAGTTCAGTCAGTTCAGTTGCTCAGTCCTGTCCAACTCTTTGTGACCCCACGGACTGCAGCACACCAGGCTTCACTTTCTATTACCAACTGCCGGAGCTTGCTCAAACTCATGTCCATTGAGTTGGTGATGCCATCCAACCATCTCATTCTCTGTCGTCCCTTTCTCCTCCCGTCTTCAATCTTTCCCAGCATCAGGGTCTTTTCCAATGAGTCAGTTCTTTGCATCAGGTGGCCAAAGTACTGGAGCTTCATTCAGCTTCAGCATCAGTCCTTCCAGTGAATATTCAGGACTGATTTCCTTTAGGATGTACTGGTTGGATCTCCTTGCTGTCCAAGGGACTCTCAAGAGTCTTCTCCAGCACCATAGTTCACAAGCATCTATTCTTTGGTGCTCAGCTTTCTTTATAGTCCAACTCTCACATCCATACATGACCACTGGAAAAACCATAGCTTTAACTAGATGAACCTTTGTCAGCAAAGTAATGTCTCTCCTTTATAATATGCTGTCTAGATGGTCATAGCTTTTCTTCCAAGGAGCAAGCATCTTTTAATTTCATGGCTTCAGTTACCCTCTGCAGTGATTTTGGAGCCCAAGAAAATAGTCTGTTACTGTTTCCATTGTTTCCACATCTGTTTGCCATTCAGTGATGGGATCAGATGCCATGATCTTAGTTTTCTGCATGTTGAGTTTTAAGCCAACTTTTTCATTCCTCTCTTTCCCATTCATCAAGAGGCTCTTTTAAGTTCTTCTTCCCTTTCTGCCATAAGGGTGGTGTCATCAGCATATCTGAGATTATTGATATTTTTCCCAGCAGTCTTGATTCCAGCTTGTGCTTCATCCAGCCCAGCATTTCTCATGATGTACTCTGCATATAAGTTAAATAAGCAGGGTGACAATATACAGCCTTGACGTACTCCTTTCCCGATTTGGAACCAGTCTGTTGTTTCATGTACAGTTCTAACTGTTGCTTCTTGGTCTGCATACAGATTTCTCAGGAGGCAGGTCAGGTGGTCTGGTATTCCCATCTCTTCCAAAATGTTCCACAGTTTATTGTGATACACACAATAAAGGGCTTTGACATGGTCAATAAAGCAGAAGTAGATGTTTTTCTGCAACTCTCTTGCTTTTTCAATGATCTGACAGATGTTGGCAACTTGATCTCTGGTTCGTCTCCGTTTTCTAAATGCAGCTTGAACATCTGGAATTTCATGGTTCACATACTGTTGAAACCTGGCTTAGAGTTTGAGCATTAATCTGCTAGCGTGTGAAATGAGAACATTTGTGCACTAGTTTGAACATTCTNGCATTACCTTGCTAGCAAGTGAAATGAGTGCAATTGTGTGGTAGTTTGAACATTCTTTTGGATTGCCTTTCTTTGAGATTGGAATGAATTCTGATCTTTTTCAGTCTTGTGGCCACTTCTGAGTTTTCCAAATTTGCTGGCATATTGAGTGTAGCACTTTAACAGCACTGTCTTTTAGAATTTTAGAATAGCTCAGCTGGAATTCCATTCCCTTCGCCAGCTTTCTTAGGTGTAATACTTCCCAGATGGACATAAGATTAGAAGCCCTACCCTCAGGCTTCAGCTATTAAGAGATGCAAATTGGCCTCTTTCAAGACATTTTTTTAATCTGCTGACTGTTCAACTGAGACTGAGAGGATAGCCTTGAGTTAAGATCTAGGTTTTTTGGGTTTTTTTTTTGTCTTTTTTTTTTTCAGTTCAGTCAGTTCAGTTGCTCAGTCCTGTCCAACTCTTTGTGACCCCACGGACTGCAGCACACCAGGCTTCACTTTCTATTACCAACTGCCGGAGCTTGCTCAAACTCATGTCCATTGAGTTGGTGATGCCATCCAACCATCTCATTCTCTGTCGTCCCTTTCTCCTCCCGTCTTCAATCTTTCCCAGCATCAGGGTCTTTTCCAATGAGTCAGTTCTTTGCATCAGGTGGCCAAAGTACTGGAGCTTCATTCAGCTTCAGCATCAGTCCTTCCAGTGAATATTCAGGACTGATTTCCTTTAGGATGTACTGGTTGGATCTCCTTGCTGTCCAAGGGACTCTCAAGAGTCTTCTCCAGCACCATAGTTCACAAGCATCTATTCTTTGGTGCTCAGCTTTCTTTATAGTCCAACTCTCACATCCATACATGACCACTGGAAAAACCATAGCTTTAACTAGATGAACCTTTGTCAGCAAAGTAATGTCTCTCCTTTATAATATGCTGTCTAGATGGTCATAGCTTTTCTTCCAAGGAGCAAGCATCTTTTAATTTCATGGCTTCAGTTACCCTCTGCAGTGATTTTGGAGCCCAAGAAAATAGTCTGTTACTGTTTCCATTGTTTCCACATCTGTTTGCCATTCAGTGATGGGATCAGATGCCATGATCTTAGTTTTCTGCATGTTGAGTTTTAAGCCAACTTTTTCATTCCTCTCTTTCCCATTCATCAAGAGGCTCTTTTAAGTTCTTCTTCCCTTTCTGCCATAAGGGTGGTGTCATCAGCATATCTGAGATTATTGATATTTTTCCCAGCAGTCTTGATTCCAGCTTGTGCTTCATCCAGCCTGGCATTTCTCATGATGTACTCTGCATATAAGTTAAATAAGCAGGGTGACAATATACAGCATTGATGTACTCCTTTCCCGATTTGGAACCAGTCTGTTGTTTCATGTACAGTTCTAACTGTTGCTTCTTGGTCTGCATACAGATTTCTCAGGAGGCAGGTCAGGTGGTCTGGTATTCCCATCTCTTCCAAAATGTTCCACAGTTTATTGTGATACACACAATAAAGGGCTTTGACATGGTCAATAAAGCAGAAGTAGATGTTTTTCTGCAACTCTCTTGCTTTTTCAATGATCTGACAGATGTTGGCAACTTGATCTCTGGTTCGTCTCCGTTTTCTAAATGCAGCTTGAACATCTGGAATTTCATGGTTCACATACTGTTGAAACCTGGCTTAGAGTTTGAGCATTAATCTGCTAGCGTGTGAAATGAGAACATTTGTGCACTAGTTTGAACATTCTTTGGCATTACCTTTCTTTGGGATTGAAATGAAAACTGAGCTGTATATATATGTGTGTGTGTTTGTGTGTATGTGTTTATATATTTACTATAATATTATAAATGGATGCAAGCCCTATTGGCTTTGAGAGTTAGGTGTCTGGGTTTTTTTCTCTCAGGTGGAAGACTTAAAAGTTGGAGTACTAGAACTTAGGTCCAAGCCCTTCACTGCTTGGGGAGAAGGTCTTAGTCATGAGTGCCTTCTTAACTGTTTCTTGTGCCAGGGCTGGATTTATGGTAAGATTGTATCTCAGCCACTCTTCCTCCCTTTTGATGTGGGTTTTTTCCCTCAGTAGCCAGATATGCAGTATATCACTCAGCCAAGCTTCTGGATTTCTTTCAGAGGGAGTTATTCTGCTTGCTTCCTGGTTAGCTCAGCTTGTAAAGCATCTGCCTGCAAGGCAGGAGACGATGGTTTAATTCCTGGGTCAAGAAGTACCCCTGGAGGAGGGGTAGGGTACCCACTCCAATATTCTTGGGCTTCTCTGTGGCTCAGACGGTAAAGAATCCACCTGCAGTGTGGGAGACCTGGGTTCAAACCCTAGGTTGGAATATCCCTTGGAGGTAGGCATAGCAACCCACTCTAGTATTCTTGCCTGTAGAATTGCCATGGACTAAGGAGCCTGGCAGACTCAGTTCATGGGATCACAGAGTTGAACATGGCTGAATGACTAAGCACATGGACATGGACAGGAGAATTTAGAAGCCTCCCATGTTGCCAACTGAAGCACTTTCTGCATTTCTGATTCTATCCCTGTGAATAGATAATAGAATAAGATCTTGATTATAAGAATAAAAGGTTGACTGCTTAAGCAATCTGAAATACCTATTAGATATTTGTTATAATTGTTATGCAAATAACACTTTTTTCTGTGATGTTTTGTTTTTAAATGGGAAAAGCATGATGGGGACAAACTTGCCATCTCAAATAGTGAGATGGAGTGACAGAATTCATGATTGTTGAAATGTTTTGTGACATAAAAGATTCAATGTGATATGTTAAAAGGATCATAAGCAATCACCTTTTTAAAGTACTTTTAAAATATTGTTTAAAAATAAAATTGGAGCAGTGATTTAAGTTACATGACAAAACAGTGTGTGAATAATCAGTTTCACATACAGTTTTTGAAAACAGGCATTAGTATTACTAGTATTATTTATATTTTATATACTAGCCTTTTAAAATGTCCATCTGTCTATTATATTTTCAACTTTTATTTCTGACCTGGAAATAGTCTTAGGAGACATATTATTTATTAAGGGTTAATGTCTGCAAGAGGCAGGGGATGCCTCTAAATAAGTACCCAAATTCAACTGTTCTTACTTAAATGATCTAGTTATGATATATTTGGAAGGATAGAGTTTTATTTTAGAAGGAAGGTGAGATTTTTCATCTTTAGTTCTACTCTTGAAATAGTCTGCCAGACTGATGGAGCTTCATTTAGGGCTCATCAGAAACCGTGAACACTGCAGTATGGTTTGATTATAGTGCTAAATATCAAGCAACACAGACAAAAATACCATTTAGCCAGGTGTGGCTTATGCATATGGTGAATAAAAAATATTTTATTCAAAATTTAAGATAATTCATTTTGCACAGAAAGCATATGATAAGGGTCTTAGCAAAAAAATATTAAACAATACATCATTGTAAATTATTTTGGTAAAATTTTTTTATTAAAGAAACATTAGTAATAAATCACTTAGAAATGAGGGAATATTGAATAATCTGTGGCTCTCACATCTTCTTATCTCAAATGCCCAGAACTGTAATAAGAGTCTTAAATTAGAGAAATGCCTTGTTAAATAAAAATGAACCATTTAATTTAAAGTGAGGCATCTGAGAACCTTCACCACACTAATACACCTGTATCTAAGGATTACCCAAGAAAAAAAAAAATCTCCATTTGATCAGAGAATCTTTAAATTGTAAATAATTCACCCACTATTATTTGGAGGTTAAAATCCATAGGAGTGATTAATTCTGGATTACTACTTCCCATTTTAAAATTTTCATGTTTTCACTCCTTTGCCGTATTTAAAGTAAATACATGCGTATATGATCATTGTAAAGAGCAATATAAAACTTTGGTGCTATTATGATGACTTTTTTTTTTTTTTTTGCCCTTATCACTATCACTGTTACCAGCTGGTATCTAGTGCTATTTCCCTGATAGATGTTGAAGGTCTAATATCTCCTGAGCAGTGGTGAAGAGAAAAACCCTGGCTGCACAATCTGAATCTGGATTGCTCTGAATTCTCACATAGGAGACTTTGAAAGCAAGTTTTCTCTTTTTCCCAGCTCAAGGTACCTAATTTCTGGAGTTTCTTTCCACAGAGCTATGTGCCTGATGAATAGCACAAGCATAACGACAGAGCTTTGCATGTCTGAGTATTTTGTTTAGTTTTTACTTTTTCTAGATTGATGAAAGATGATAGAGGAAGCAGCAGGCTGGAGTTCTCTTGACAGTTCAGTCTCTAACACAAACATATAGAAGTCGTGTTCTTCCTCTTCATCATGTCATTCATTTTCAGTGGCTCAAACCCCTCTCAAACTCTTCAAAACCCCCTTCCCTAGTTGAAATCAAATAAGTTCTAATGGCCTCTGCCTCAAATTTTATGATGATTTTCCTGATACAGTGCCATCAAAAAGTGTGGTTTCCAAAGCTAAGGCCACTGTGAGTGAGATAGAAGCAGTGCATTTGAGCTAATATCTTCAACTCTACTTATTTAGATTTCTCCTGTGTTTTTGGCTACTCTTAAATGAAAGGAAAATATGAAATATACCTTTTCAGAGCATTTCTTCCTTTATTTTGTCTCTCTTTCACCCCCTAAGATCTGACTATATCCTCAAGATCTTGCTAAGGTAGACATTTTCAAATTTTCTAACTTGTCTTTATTCCTTCTGTCTTCCTGTGTGTGTGTGTGTGTGTGTGTGTGTATGTGTGTGTGTATGTTGGTCACTCAGTCATGTCTGACTCTATGTGACCCCATGGACTGTAGCCCACCAGGCTCCTCTCTCTGTGGAATTCTCCAGGCAAGAATACTGGAGTGGGTTGCCATTCCCTTCTCCAGGGGAATCTTCCTGACCTAGGGATTGAACTGAGTCTCCTGCATTTCAGGCAGACTCTTGACCATCTGAGCCACCAAGGAAGCCCAGATAGCACATATCTGTCTTCCTAAATTCCACATTCTCCCATTGATTATTACTTTTGATGCATACACTATTTCTACATGTTGGTTGAATGAATAAACAAATCAATGAGTAAATAAATGGCTGTGATAGCATCTATGGAGCCTAGGGTTTTAAGGACTATTACACAGCTTATAGGTGTATGATGAACCATCCAGGATAACTTTTCATATAAAGAATTATAATTTCAATTTCAATTTTAACTATAATCAAAGGTAATTATTTTAATTGATATAGTTATACTTTTGAATGCATTTTGATACTAATAATCACCTGTATTTTGTGGTTTCATAAGCTTTCTTTACTGATTTTGCATATCTACTAATAAGATAATCATCTATAAGTTATATATCACATACATTGTATAATTGTTTTGTACAATTATTGTCTATAACATATATTTTGGAATTGGGATCTTGTAGAAAATTCTCATTAATTTTGTGATTGTTTGGCCATATAAAAGTTGTTGATAAAACCTTTTTATGTGAGTTAATCCTAGCCAACTGTACAAAGTGCTACTGAATTAGTATAGTGTAATTATTGGTTGATGAGTTTCAAGCATCTAATAGCTAATCCATCTTAAGATGAATTTAGTCTTTGAGAATCCCAATTTCTGATGTTCAGGTTTTAAAGAGCTGAAATGTAATTTGAAAATGAAACAAAGTAAAAGACATACTGGAAATTTATTTCTTTTAGGTTTAGTGTTAGGAAAGAAATACTGACTAGCTCTCATTTTTTATGTTATCTACAAAATTATGTGTCTTCATAAATTATAAGTAGAAAACTCTTTTAAATTTTGTTTTCATTTTACTCAACTTTTATCTAAAGAGTTAAAGAGTTAGAGCGGGTTGTTCACGTTTTAAGATTTATAGAGAGGCACTGTGTGTTCACAGCCTTTGCACTTCAAGTCTCCATTATATGCTCAATCTAGACTGTATCAAGCCCTCGTCCCTGCCTTTCCAAAACACTCCTATATGGTAACAGAGAAACAGTGACTATATGAGCTCTGGGAAATAATCTGTTGACTTGATGACTACCCTGTGCCCCTATATATTACCTCAATGCTAATGAAATGAATTGGGTAAAAGGATACTCTCCTCAAGGCACTTTTTCTCATTTCAAAAGACAGTTTCTGTAATGTGTTTGCATTTGTAGATTTATGGCATTTTTATGATCTTAAATACATGTCTACTTTTTACTAGTTATAAAAAGGACATTTATTAAAACTTATTTTTTAAGATTCTTTAATATATATTATTAAAAAATAGGAAATAGGAAAGTGGAAATAATAATTTTAAATACACAGAATATATTGTCTTTTATATTGTAATTGAGGTTTAGTTTGAGTGAAATTGTTCTTTTATAGAAATACAGTTCTAGAAAAATACAGGAAAAGTATATTAATGTTATATATTACCCAGCTTTCTGATACTCAAGCAGTCAAGGTAATCTAGTTTAAAACGGCCACTTTTTCAAATTATTGACTCAAGAACACATACTGAATTTACTTATTATAGATGCAACATCTTAGGGTAGAATGAAGAGTTGAGATTTCTGGTGGTTTTATGGGGATTTCTTGAGATTTCTGGGGATTACTGAATTGAAGATCTACTAAGGATATCTTCTAAATCAAGTTGTTTGTCTATTCTTGAGGTTAATTATCTTCTGGGTTTTACTAGCCAAATAAGGCTGATGCCCAAATAGACATATTTTTTCTGACAATCATATATGCTAAACAATGATTTGCTTAGAAGTATAATTGAGGATGAGTGTATGATGCTATCAGTGCTATGTGGTGATATTTCCAGGGGAAAGACAAATAAACCTCTCTTTCAGCAGACACATGTTTAACTTTACACAGCATTCAATCATTTGTACTATTCCAGGTACATGGAAATTATGTAGAAAAATAGAATGTGTATATTTAGTGTAATAGAACTAAATTTAAAATATAGTATTTTTATTTTATAGTAATTTGATGAAGTATTTCCATTTGAAATGTTATGCTTTAAACATTTTTATAACATGTTTTTCTTATACTTTATCTAGATTTTGCCAGTCTTATAGTCATCCATATATCGGTTTTTTGTACTGCAAATTAATAAACACTTCTTATTTATCAGATCACTTGGAAAGAAAAGAATAAAAATATATATTTCATGATATGTTTTATCTGCATATGTTGGCATGACTGATGTATCACACATATGCTGATACATACATTTTAATTGTCAATTTCATTGTATTTTTACTGTATTTTGAAAATGCTGATTTTTTAAAATTCTTTCTCTACCTTAACTTTTTATTTATTTATCACTTTAGAATCAAACCTGGATTGCTTTATTGCATATTAATGCAGTGCGGGCAAACCAACATACTTGCAGATGACTTGAACAGATTCTTTATCATTCCCTTAGGGAAACTGTATTGCTGATCTCATTGAAATTAACTTTTAAATACAGAAAAGGGTTCTAAAGAAAGTCATTTTGACCATTTAAGTGGTAAACTTTACCATTTCTGTTTATGTGAATCTAAGTAAATATGTTTCTTATCATAAAGAAGCAGAAGTAATTAATAGTATTGCAATTCATTTTCAGTTCGAAAAAAGTGTGAGCATCTATTATGTTCCAGGGACTGTATTAGATACTAATGATACAGAATGAGTTAAAGTTGACATGATCTCCAGACTCAAATAGCAGGCTAAGCAAAGCACAGAGAAAAGTCCTGTGTGAACAAAGGCTGCTTAATCTGTTATCTGGATAAGAAATGTGAAGCCTTTGGGCAAAGGAAGGGGAAAGTGCCATCTTTTTCACCAGGCATCTTCCTGTTATCTGGGACTGAGCAGCAGAAAATGTTATGTTAGTAAATGTACTAGGTAAAAACAGCCTATTTTCTATTTCAATAAGCTAGTACATAGAAAGGAAGGATGTAAAATTTTCCTAAAGTAGATTGAGTATTAGCTTAAGTTTTTACAGCCTGAACCTGGGACAGACATGCTTATCTGAGGAGAGATTGTTACACTGGGGTTGTAAGAATCACAGTAATCAAGAGTGCAGAGTACTGAGACCACTCCTTAAGTCCCACTTGCAGACATAATGATTCTCCATTTCTGATGTATGTAATACAAAAATGGAGACTAAACTTAGATTTTCAAGGACAGTTCTTTCCTGGCTTTTGAATACTGTATAAAATATCTGAAAATTCCTATTAATTTGCCTTTCAAAGTATACCTCTTACATTATGTTTCACATGCTAAAAGTAGCACCACAAACACACACACACACACACTCACTTCAATTATATTTGATCAAGAGAACATAATCATAACAATTTCATGTTAGTTACAAACTATTCTGTTAAAAGACTTGGCCAGTTTGTTCCAAATGGCAAATCATGTTATTTTAAGATAGATTCTTTAAAAATATTTTCTTAAAGACATGTTTTCCTTATTAATCATGCAAGCTTTATTATGTTGTGGTAATAAGAAATGTATTTTCTCTAAGAATGTGGCAGCTCGTTCTTCATCCACAGTGCTGTTAGAAATGTTAGGTCACAAATATTATATACTGCATTCACTAATACAATAAAATTGCCAGTGCATGACCCTTCAGCTGGAGAAATTAATAAGAAAGACATAAAAAAATTTAACATAATTGATAAGAAGACTGTTTTTTGAAACAGCTACCATTTCAAGTTCTAACCACTTAATCAACAGATTCAAGGATAAGGACTTGCCAGATGATCTTTTCTTTTACTGTAAAAACAGTGGATTATTATAGATTTGTAGGGTTTCCCTGGTAGCTCAGCTGGTAAAGAATCCACCTGCGATGCAGGAGGCCCCAGTTTGATACCTGGAGCAGGAAGATTCACTGGAAGAGGGACAGGCTACCCACTTCAATATGCTTGGGCTTCCCTGATGACTCAGCTGGTAAAGAACCCGCCTGCAATGCAGGAGACCTGGATTCGATCTCTGGGTTGGGAAGATCCCCTGGAGGAGGCCATGGCAACCCAATCCAGTATTCTGGCTGGGAGAATTCCATGGACTGTATAGTCCATGGGGTCACAAAGATTGTTACCTAATCATCAAATCACTTAATCAACAAATTCAATAATAAGAACTTGCAAAATGATCTGTCCTTTACTGTAAAATGGTGGATTTATAAATTTGTTGAACTGACAATTTAAAGGTAATTTTATTTAAGGAGAACAAAACTTTACTAACTGATATAAATTATTTCATCAAAGGTAAACAGTATCTATAGCATTTCATTTACAGCAGACAATAAATAAATTACAAAGGAAGAAAATAGGAGAAAAAATATAAAGCATCTGTTGCCTGAAAGGGCATATTATTTAAAATAATCCTTATAGTTTGGAAGTAATGAAGGAGTCAGTCAGTTCAGTTTCTCAGTCATGTCTGACTCTTTGCAACCCCACGGACTGCAGCACACCAGGCTTCCCTGTCCATCACCAACTCTCAGAGCTCACTCAAACTCATGTCCATCGAGTTGGTGATGCCATCAAACCATCTCATCCTCTGTCATCCTCTTCTTCTCCCGCCTTCAATCCTTCCCAGCATCAGGGTCTTTTCCAGTGAGTCAGTTCTTTGCATCACGTGGCCAAAGTATTCGAGCTTCAGCTTCAGCATCAGTCCTTCCAGTGAATATTCAGGACTGATTTCCTTTAGGATGGACTGGTTGGATCTCCTTGC
>SJYX01023172.1:0-14831 GCA_006410675.1 Oreotragus oreotragus
ACCAGGCTCCTCTGTCCATGGGAGTCTCCAGGCAAGAGTACTGGAGTGAGGTGCCATCGCCTTCTCCGACTTACTTATCATGAGTCTGTAATAATTTTCACTTAAAGTATTTGAAATGTTTAAATAAAGCGAACTTAGGTCAGTCATGAGTATATAAACTTCCTTTTTAAAATCATCTAAATGATAATTTCCACAAGTGTTAATATGAGCTGTTAAGAAGCTCGAAGAAATTCTGTACTGGTTGTACAACTCAGTTTCTTCTAAGACAGCTTCCCTCACGTTGAGTCCTTCAAAGTGAGGGCGAATTGTCCAGTACGCCCCTGAGTGCTGCGGCCTGCAGAGCGAACCGAGTTGAAGACAGAGAGAGATCCGGAAGCAGTTAACAGAGAGAAGCACAGAGGACAGAGTCTCGTTCATTCGGACAAAACAGTCCAGGCAGCCAGAAAGCAGCCGGCTAGCTATGCAAATTAATTAGGAAGTCTTGCATGTAGATGATGATAGCTGGGAGAGTTTTTTTTTTTTTTTTTTTTTTTAATGGGGCTTGGACTCTGGAGCTAAAGCAGTTCTGGGGGTGGCTTACACGAAGCCTCATCCTGAGCTGAAACTGGGTGTTCAGCCCGGAGCTTGACGAGATACCGTAGTGTTTGCAGGTTCAGAAGAAAGGGTGGTTAAGGAGCACTAGGATAGCCTTGGAACTGAAAAACCTGATTTACTGTGTTATGATGAATTCTGAAAATCTGTGCCCCTGTTAATTATGGGATTGAAGTTTAGAGCTGAATGTTTTCCCCCACTGGTCAAGTTGCCCTGCTCAGGTGACGTGAGAATAGTCACTATTGAGGAAATAAAGGTCAGGTTCTCAGGTTCAGAGGGGAGAAATACCAGATCTCTCAGCTCCGGTATAGAAGCTTATCAGGACTAGGTTGGTGAGTTTTCCATGTGAAGAGAAGGGTGGTGGTGTTGCCTGGAGCTTGTAACCTGTGTAACTCACCTGCGTGAGTTCTGAGGACATCACAGGGGGAGGTTTTTGATTATTCAACGCGGTGGTGGTACGGTGTTTCTTTTAAAAAGGCTAATCGGTTTTAACAAAGTGGAATAAAATAGACAATACTGGTATTTTTTAGTAATATGCACAGGATGGAAGCTTTTATTTCTTTTGGCTGCACTGTGTGGCTTGTGGAACTTTTGTTCCCTGATCAGGCATTGAACCTGGGCCCTCCGCAGTGAGAGCCTTGAGTCCTAATCACTGGACCGCCAGGGAATTCCCTACTGGTATTATTAATCTAGGGGTAAAGAATCTGCCTGCCAATGCAGGAGACATAAGAGATGTGGGTTCAGTCCTGGGTGAGGAAGGTCTCATAGTGGAGGAAATGGCACCCCACTCCAGTATTCTTGCCTGGGAAGTTCCATGGACAGAGGAGCGTGGTAGGCTACAGCCCGTGGGGTCACAAAGAGTCAGACATGACTCAGCACGCGCATGCACACCCGTGCACACACACTGACTGCTAATCTAGAAAGTTTTCAAATTGGACTCCTGAAAATCTTCATGCTGTTGTTAAGATAAAAAGTTACTTAGATACTCTTAGCTCATTGATTCTTTTCCCTTATAATAATTATATAATGCATACTAAGAAATCAAAATTATTGAATTTATATACTTGGAACTTATGTATTTTACTGATATATATGTATCCATGCATGTATATATTATATAAAACTTATAATTAATAGCATATAGATGCCATACGTTATTTCTGAGTCAAGATGCCTCAGCTATATTAATATAATTATTTTTCTTAATGTTGAGGTTGGTTGACCAAAGTGATATTTTTTTAATGTGTCTACTCCTTGGGGAAAAAGCCAGGGTAGGCAGGTGTTTTTGTTTAATTTCTAACTCTCTCGTCTCTGTTATCTGGATTTGTGTTGTTACCACAGCACCGCTTTGTTTGGACAGTTATCTTCAGGACCTGCGGAATTCTTGTCCTTTGTGCTTAATTGTCCTAAAGCATTTTAACATCATTATTATAAAAACAGTATATATTTACTGTAGAACATTTGATAATTACAGAAAAGCATAATGAGAACAATCCTCCACAATTCTAGTACCCAGTGATAACCATCATTAAACATTTAACTACCATTAGAACATCATCTAGTCTTTCAGACTCTCTCTCCATATGTATAAACAGAGTGTATGTGTGTATTAAACACAAATGAGGAACATACTGTGATACTATATATACTTAACATTAGAGCATTTTAACATATTCCTATTAAATTTCTTCAAAAATATTATTTAATAACTAATAATAGTTTATCTACATTCCACCAATATTTAAGTTTTTTTTAACTTTTTGCTACAGTCAATAATACTTCTCCTTCTTATGCAGAAATATTTAAAATAGTAAATATAGCTTTCTTACATAAACATAACTTTTTTAATTCAAAATAAGGCCAACTGGAATTAGTGGCTTAAGGTAATAGCATCTGTAGGTATTTTGATCCATTTTTCTCAAATTTTCCTCTACAAACCCACATTTTTACGTGCCCGTTAGCAGAATATCAGCATCTGTTTCACCACACCTGGAAGAATGAATGTTAACTTTAGAAACAGTTTCGCCTATCTCATAGTGAAGTAAGATGTCTCATTGTTTTATTCACTTGCCATTTATTACTATTGAGATTGGACATATCTTCTTATGATGGTTGGCCCGTTATCTTAAGAAAATAGCATATGATTTTTAAAGCAGACTTGCTTAAGACAGCACAGCTATGACAGTTCACAGCTAACTCCACTGCACTGACATCTTCACTGTTGTACTACTTGTCAGCCTCCCACATCCACTAAGCGACTTTTTTTTTTTTTAAGAAGTAAAATATTTGTTAGGATAATAAAGAGTGTGAGCTTCTGTGTATGAGAGTCTGAGCCCTGCCGTTTAGTCTTACGTAATCTAAATGAGTTGCTTAACTTCTCCAAGCTGCAGTTTCCTTGACTATAGATAAGGCTGATAATCCTCACAGTAATTCTCATAATAATGAGATAAGAATTATTAAAGCATTCCATAAAATGCAGCTACTATTGAAACAGAGAAATGTTTCCCTGCTACTTACCCAATAGGTATGGCAAGGCATGGTAGCATGCCTCTTAGATGCCAGAACTTTTCAAATCCCAACAAGTTGCATGTTGTACTTCATTTTATTATTTAAATTTGCTGTAAGCAGCACAGCTATGGGACATTTTTAATAGGAAAAAAAGCGGGGAGCAGGTTGGTACATCCCCTGGGCTGCTAGCTCAAGTGTGGTCTCAGGAGTCTTGCAGGACACTGAGATGTTTGCCAGTGTGGTGTTTGGTACTTTACAAAGTTACTCGCAGACTGATAGGATAAACCCCCTTTCACTTCTTCCTTCTTCCCCCAAAGGGTGAAAGAAAGGGCACTGCTTTAGTAATGTTGCCAAGCTTGTGCGCTCATTCGAAGGTCATTGCATGAACTTGGCTTTTTCTTCTAACATTGTGTCCACCCGCCTATTGGTCTAGAGTTTGGTGAATATAATATAGACTCTCATTTAGAGACTTTCTTTCACCCAGACGTCGGTTTTTTGTCTAATGAATTTGGGACTATAAGTATGTTGATCTTGAAAGATAAGTTTCGAATTTTAGGTGAAGCTTCCACCTGAGGTTGTGACTGTGATCTCTGCTAGCCACTCAGACATGCTGACAGGTTGACTCACACTCTCTGAACTGCTTTCCGTTTCACGTTCTTGTACTTTCCCAGCTGACAGCTCAGCGGGTGGGTGCCCGTTGCACCAGCTGCTGCAACCAAACAGCCAGGTTCAGAAATGTCAGATATCCTCCAAGAGCTGCTCCGAGTCTCTGAGAAAGCTGCCAACATTGCCCGGGCGTGCAGGCAGCAGGAAGCCCTCTTCCAGCTGCTGATAGAAGAAAAGAAAGAGGGAGAAAAGAACAAGAAGTTTGCCGTTGATTTCAAGACCCTGGCTGATGTACTGGTACAGGAAGTTATCAAAGAGAACATGGAGAACAAGGTAAGGAGTGTCACAGCCAAGGTAACTGCAAATTATTTGCCCTTGTGGTTTCCCCCCATAAAATAGCTCTCCTCCTCCTCCCCACAACCTGCCCCCCAGCACCATGGACTCTAATAAACAACTAGGTTTTCCCCCCTTATTTTGACTGCAGTATTACTAAAATGTGTGTTACAGGAAAAACGTAAATGTTGAAAAATAATCCTCCTAATTCTATCACTAGAGAAAACCACAACGGTTGTGCTAAATATTAGAATGTTTTCCTTCTGTGTGTGCATGGCAGGTTTAATTTAACTCTAAAGAAAGGAGAACATACTGTTTTATAACTTCTTTTTTAACGTGATAATATTAAGTCCCACCTTTTGACATAGTCATTTACCTAATGGTTGCCTCAGTGATAGCTTCGTAGGATTCTGGAGACTTTATAAAGTCTCTATTTTAGTAGGAAAACGTTGTTTGTAACTAACAATGATTGTAATTCTAGGTCTTTTAAGCTGACTTGGGTAAATAAACTATATTCATAAGCAGTTATTGCAAACAATAACATTAGCAGGGACTTGTAAATACTCACTGTGAGCCAAGTACTTATCTAAGGGCTTTAAATATATTAGTTTAACTCATAAAATTTTATGAGGTAAGAACTATTTCAGTGTAATGGAAGAGAAAAGGGAGACACAGAGATTAAATAACTTACCTAGGGTGGCACAGCAAATGAACGGTAGAGCTGGGTTTTGAACATGGGCTGACCAACTCCAGAGTCTATGCTGTTAGTGAGACTATATTATCTTTGATATAATAATTGAATTACTTTTCTTTTAGATTTGGGAGGATAGAATGTTATGTCAGAAAGCCCTACAAAATATTGGAATTGTTTCTATGAAATTTTCAAAATGTTAGGAATTGTTCAGAATCATTTTAGTGAGTCCTTGACCACAGGTAGGAAGAGAGAATAAATGACCCCTTGAAATTTCTACAAACTGTTATTTTTCATGCCTTATACAATCTGGATCCAGTGGAAGGAAATTTATTTTTGTTACTGATCAAGAGAGCTGGATGGAAGGGATGCTTGAGCAACTGGATTAGAAGTGTGAGTTTTGTGGGCTGATATTTGCCCCAGAGCATTATAACAAGTTCAGGCAGTTGCTCATTCATGGAGTATCTGCCAGGATTTATGAACACATAAGTGGGGCTTCCCTGGTGGCTCAGAGGTTAAAGCGTCTGCCTGCAATGCAGGAGACCTGGGTTTGATCCCTGGCTCGGGAAGATCCCCTGGAGAAGGAAATGGCAACCCACTCCAGTATTCTTGCCTGAAGAATCCCATGAGCAGAGGAGCCTGGTGGGCTACAGTCCACGGGGTCACAAAGAGTCGGACACGACTGAGCGACTTCTCTTTCTTTCTAAGTGATACTCACTTTTGGTATGTATGAAGTGTCACGACTCTTACTTACGTACTACAGCCTCAGAAAGGGTCTCTAAGCAAACTGGGAGGCTGGAGCGTCAGCCTTTGATGACTTGATCGGTAGGTTCACTGCCAGTATGTGGTGACTTGCATCGTTCTTTAAAAGAGTTAAAAATAGCAAGTAGCTGTGGGCACGGTTACATCTATTGACCGTCTGTGAATAACTGAGCTCAACTATCTGAAGCATTTCCTTGCTTTCATTGCCTGAGGATTGTACTCTTACCATAATTCAGTGCATATTTTCAGGGAAATTATCTTTACTACAGAGAAAATCAGAAGCAAAATGTGTCTGAAAGCTTCCTGGTCATACAGAGATGAGAGAAGTTTCCTGTTAGCTTGTTTCTTTTTGTTTGTTTTTTCATTCCATCAAAATATTGATGCATAAGTTGTTGGCAAATAAAATATTTCCCCTTTTTTGCTACATTACCTTCCTAGCCTGATGGCTAACGATACCTTAACATGTGCAGAAAACAAAATTAAATGTTATCCTCTGCTCCTTTCTGTCTGGTCTCAAGTATTCATCTTAGGTACTTGGTCAGTAACATTAACTTGTACAAGTTACTTGGCTACTTTGTAGGAGCAGCAGTTAAAACATCTCCTTTGTAAACATTCTAGCTTGTGGCCC
This sequence comes from Oreotragus oreotragus, assembly GCA_006410675.1. Taxonomy (NCBI): domain Eukaryota; kingdom Metazoa; phylum Chordata; class Mammalia; order Artiodactyla; family Bovidae; genus Oreotragus; species Oreotragus oreotragus. The sequence goes on from SJYX01023172.1 coordinate 6,120, forward strand.
TTAACTAGAAGGATCAGGTTCTGGAAGTACTTCTGCAAACTCAACAGAACATAAGGAAACCAGACTTCTACCATGATTTGGAATTTCTAAAGGAGCAAAGGAGCAGGAAAATATTAGAAAACTACTATATTAGAAAAGTGCTGAACCTATCTGACTTCACTTATTACACTTGGATTGGTTTCTGGAATTGTAAACTTCCAAATTTCTGACCTACTTGTGCTATTTAGTTTGAACTATAAAGTGGAAATCTATTCAGAACTGAACATGAATGTGGGATTTTTTTTTTGTTGCTGTTTTGTATTCTTGTCATATTCTGAATCATTCAGTTTCCAGGCTTGGGGAAAAAAATTTTTGGAGAAGAATCCAATGAATTTACTAATGATTTGGGTAAGTACAAGAATCTTAATATAGTTTTATAACTTAATTATCATATGCTATTTTTATTTTCAACTTACATCATGAAATTAATGTTTGGAGGCCTTTCATGTAAATAACGTATTTGAATGTTAAACTTCATTCAGCACTTCAGGATAACCTGCCACGTAAGACAGAGATGTGGCATCTTAGAATTATTTAGCAAGTTCACGTGTATTCTAGCTATAACTCTGTAGCACTGAACAATGATTTAACCTTTGGGAAAGTTGCATGGCCCTTTGAGAATCTGATGGAACTTATAGATGCCCCCCAAAGGATGCAGATCTACACAGATGCGCAGACAATCTCAGGTCCAAGTAGACCATTTGTGGACCTCCTGGAGAGCCCATGGGCTTCCCCTGTGGGTCAGGAGTAAAGAACGCACCTGCAATTCAGGAGACCTGGGTTCGATCCCTGGATCAGGAAGATCTCCTGGAGAAGGGAATGGCAACCCACTCCAGTGTTCTTGTCTGGAGAATCCCATGGACAGAGAAGCCTGGTGGGCTACACACAGTCCATGGGGTCCCACAGAGTCACAGAGGCCTGAGTGACTGACACTTTGGGTAGTCCACAGACCTAGGCTGAGAATGTAGAGAAGGCCCTGTCCCTGAATGACCTCATTGCTTCTCTGGTCTCAGAACCTCTGTAAAGGGAGCTGGACAACCTAAAAGGTTCCTTTTAGCACCACGTTTTAACCCTAATTGGTTTCCTGTGAGCCAAATTCTTCTTTGATGGACCCCCATGCTAAAGCTGAAACTCCAACACTTTGCCCACCTCATGCAGAGTGGACTCATTGTAAAGACTCTGATTGGGGGCAGGAGAAGGGGACGACAGAGGATGAGATGGCTGGATGGCATCACCGACTCGATGGACATTACACACAGTCCATGGGGTCCCACAGAGTCACAGAGGCCTGAGTGACTGACACTTTGGGTAGTCCACAGACCTAGGCTGAGAATGTAGAGAAGGCCCTGTCCCTGAATGACCTCATTGCTTCTCTGGTCTCAGAACCTCTGTAAAGGGAGCTGGACAACCTAAAAGGTTCCTTTTAGCACCACGTTTTAACCCTAATTGGTTTCCTGTGAGCCAAATTCTTCTTTGATGGACCCCCATGCTAAAGCTGAAACTCCAACACTTTGCCCACCTCATGCAGAGTGGACTCATTGGAAAGACTCTGATTGGGGGCAGGAGAAGGGGACGACAGAGGATGAGATGGCTGGATGGCATCACCGACTCGATGGACATGAGTTTGAGTGAACTCTGGGAGTTGGTGACGGACAGGGAGGCCTGGCGTGCTGCAATTCATGGAGTCGCAAAGAGTCGGACATGACTGAGCGACTGGACTGAACTGGACATGTTCCCTTGTGGTAGAGAGAAAAATACAAAATCTGTGACCCTTTTTTAGAGAGGCAAGCGGTTTTTAGTTTGCCTGGGTTTTGTTTGTTTAATGGTAGAAGATTAAAATAGTGAACTTTAAACAGATCATGTGACAAATAGTTAAACATCTAGAGGCATATTTACAAAGAAAACTAATTTCTGGATTAACTCTGGAAAAAAGTTGCCATTTCATGGGCTGTGTATTAAGATAGTTCTGTGACCCTCAGTAAGAAGAAAAAGAAATCTCAGTTAAACTTAAGGTTAAAAAATCACCTGTGACTTACCGTAAGAAATCCTACACTTAAAAACCTATATTTGGCTACATCATAAATAGTTATTGTAATATTTATCTAGAATGATAGGGGCAAAAATGCATTCCACATACATTTTCCTGAGCACTGAAGGAGAGGATGGGCTTAGTATATTGGAGGGCAGAGACCCATGGTGAAGGAGGAGCTGGCGGATGAGGTGAGATGAGATCACTGAAGTTCAAAGGAAGGAGTTTCCTTAACTATGATGAGAATTCAGTGGCAAATTTTAAGCAGTGGAGTAACGTGATACAGTTTGCTCCTTTGAGTGAACCCATGACTTTTACTGAGCCTAGAGTAGCTGCTCCGGGGAAGGCAATGGCACCCCACCCCAGTACTCTTGCCTGGAAAATCCAATGGACGGAGTAGCCTGGTGGGCTGCAGTCCATGGGGTTGCTAACAGTCGGACAGACTGAGCAACTTCACTTTCACTTTTCTCTTTCATGCATTGGAGAAGGAAATGACAACCCACTCCAGTATTCTTGCCTGGAGAATCCCAGGGATGGGGGAGCCTGGTGGGCTGCCATCTATGGGGTCACACAGAGTCGGACACGACTGAAGTGACTTAGCAGCAGCAGCAGCAGCAGCAGAGTAGCTGCTCAGCAAGTGGTGGTGATTAACATTATTCCCCAACTTTTCCAATCTCATTTCATTTGAATTAAACTTAATTGACTGATTCTTGCTGTTTCAGAATCATCATTGTCATAGATTCCAAACTCGAACAGTCACAGGAGTCACCAGGGGATCTTGTCAGACCTCAGCAGGTCTGGGATGGGGACTGAAGTTCTGAATTTCTAACAGGCGCTCCGGTGATGGTGACGCTGCTGGTTCTTGGAATGGCTAGGTTAGCTAGGAGTGTTTGTCGAGATACCTCAGGAGCCCCAAAGTGCCATGTTTTCTTAATTTTTAAAAATGTATATTCTGCATTGCTGTCACTTTTTGTTGGTAAAACTCCTAGGAGAGCCTCTTTTCTCATTTGTGCTTGGGGGGTTGGAAGCCAGATGAAGCAAGGGTCTAAGAAGTATCTTTAAAGTGATGGCAAACGCATGGAGTTGGTAACGTGGGGTTTCAGTTGCAGAAGCAGCTTTACTTACATCCTGATTTCCAGTGCTTTCACAGAGGAGAGCTATGTATGTGATTCAGAGTCCTACAGCTTTACCACATTTAAAGATGAATGTACGTCATCTTATATTTACGGAGCATAGACAGTTTTTAGTTAAAAGCAGCATCATAGATGGAGGTAGAAGCCCTTCTGTGTGCTTATTAAACACTCTTTTCTTTTCAATCAATATATTCAAACATGAACCCCTGGTGACCTCCAGGATATTAAAAGCCACAAGGTAAAAGACATAGAAGATTGTTTATCAAAGACTCAGGGCTCAGGATTTAACATGAGCTGCCTTAAACTGGATACAAAAACTGTGCATGTGCCCATGTGGAAACTGTTTTTGGAGAGAAGGCCCTTTGGTGCCTGGAATTCATTTCTCACTGTGAGGTGGTTGAGTGACCACTGAATCAGCTTTGACTTTAGGAAGCCCACTGGGTGATTCTGGTGGTCAGCCAGACTAGGAGACACTAGCCTGGATATCTTGTGTGTGTGTGTGTGTGTGTGTGTTTGTGAGATTAGGAGACACTAGCCTGGATATCGTGTGTGTGTGTGTGTGTACGTACATGTGAGTCGCTCAGTTGTGTCTAATTCTTTGCGACCCCATGGACTGTAGCCCACCAGGGTCCTCTGTCCGTGGGATTCTGCAGTTTGGAATACTGGAACACTAGCCTGGATATCGTGTGTGTGTGTGTGTGTGTGTGTGTGTGTGTGTGTGTACGTGTGAGTCGCTCAGTTGTATCTAATTCTTTGCAACCCCATGGACTGTAGCCCACCAGGGTCCTCTGTCCGTGGGATTCTGCAGTTTGGAATAGTGGAGTGGGATATATTTAAAATGGATGACCAACAGAAACCTATTGTATGGCACAGGGAACTCTGCTCAATATTCTGCCAGCCTGGATGGGAAGGGAGTTTCGGGGAGGATGGATACACGTGTATGTATGGCTGAGTCCCCTCACTGTTCACCTGGAACTATCACAGCATTGTTAATTGGCTGTACCCCAATCCAAAATGTTTTGGTGTTAAGGAAAAAGAAAAAATGAATAGTGGAGTGGGCTGGCTGTGTTGTCCTCACCTCATCTGAGGTGCTTCTCCCAATCCCCTATTCTTTCTCCTCTGAAACTTGAGATGTGATGGTCTTCAGTTTGTCTTTACTCTAGGGGAAAAGATTATCGTGAGACTGGGTCCATCAGAGGAAGAAACAGTCGCTCTTCTCAGCAGAGTCCTTAATGGTAACAAACTGGCATCTGAGGCCTTAGCCAAGGTTGTACACCAGGACGTTGTCTTCAGTGACCCAGCTCTGGATTCAGTAGAGATCAACATTCCACAGGACATCTTGGGAATCTGGGTGGATCCTATAGGTAAGCAGAGGAGAGTGTTTGCTTTTGTCTATTTCCTCTTCTTAGTAATCCTTTTTCTGTGAGGGGAGGGTGTTGGAAAAATGAAAATTGAGGGTATGGTTTAACTCTCCTAGAAGTTTTTAAATTTTTGAAGTTTTAAAATGTTAAACGACTCTCACTGCTGTAACCTGGGTTCATTCCCTGGTTACATCGATTCTTCGGCGCTTAGCTTTCTTCACAGCTGTTACCAAATTAGAGAGAAATGATCTAGGACAGGTTTTATAGGTGTCTTCATCACTATCTTCTAAATAATTATTACATGAATCCTAACAGATTTGCTTCATTTTTCAGATTCAACTTATCAGTATATAAAAGGCTCTGCTGACATTACACCCAACCAAGGAATCTTCCCCAGTGGACTTCAGTGCGTCACTATTTTAATTGGTGTCTATGACATTGAGACAGGGGTGCCTCTCATGGGAGTCATCAACCAACCTTTTGTGTCACAAGACCTACAAACCCTTAGGTAAAAATTGAATATTTTTGGCATATTAGGGTTTTCAGAATTTACAACCTCAGCTTTGTTTATTGTCAGGATTATCTCTCCATGTGATATTCCTATGACTCAATACATTTGGCATTCCTACTAAAAAATCTCCCATGTTCAAATTAATGGTCCTTTAATTTTCAATCCTGGGTTTCACAACAAAATATGAAAATGATCTAACAAAAAGATAGGTAGGTATGGCTGGGATTAGAACCTCTCCCTATAAAAACAAAAAAACCATCAGTATCACTTTCTTTTCTGCCTCCTCCTCCCTCACACTCCCGTGGACTGTTCGCAGAGTAAAGAGGGTGGCCAAGCCTTTGGTTACCCTGATCTACGGCCTACGGATCAGAGTATGACAGGGTTGACTCCAGAGCATGGCAGGTTTCAAGTAGAAGGAGCTTTTCTCCTGTGGTTTCAGCTTTTTACTGAAATAGATGACATTTTTTCCCACTCATGTAAAACTGTATATTTTTAAATTAAATTTTGACTTGCTTCAAGCAACTAAGAATTGCTTGTTCTTTAACAGTCATAAACTACACCTCTGCAGTGTTGATATTTTTCCTCTTCCCTGCCTTCTTCCAAACTGAAAGTGTTTTTATCTTTAAAGGGTCATTAAGAAGTTAAAAATAAGTGGGACTGGACGTTGACATAATCATGACCTAGAAATGGTTGACAAAGTAGTTGGTGGCACAAATCCTGGGTTTGATAGCAGATTCTACCACTGATTTACGTTCTTAAACATTTACATTCTCTAAGCCTCAGTCTCCTTTGGAAAGAAACTACCCAGCATATACAGTAAGGTAAACATTGAGAAGTGATAGATGGTATTTTTGTCATTGCCCCCCCCCAACACCAAAAAAGAGTCCATCAAAGTGGAGCTAGTGAATTGGAGGATGAAAAGGTGCTACCAGTTGAAAAAAATTCAGGACTGTGAAAGATTTGCAGATTGAAAATCTTATTTATGTGTTCATCTTTATCCCCATTACACTTTAAATGCCAAAAGAGGCAGTGAAACTTTGTGGTATTCCCAGAGGCTGGAAATCCCACAAATATTTTATCACTGCCCTAGATGAATGTGATAATGCAAAAAAAGAAAAAAAAAACTGAATGCGTTCCTAACTGGCAACAAGACAGGCAGCAACATGCCCAGGGAGTGACTTTTAGAAATGAATTAGCTATTTGATAACGATCTCTAGGCTTAAGGGCCTTGAGATTCACTATGTTATGTATTTTCCACATCAAGGTGGGAACCCATAGGAGCAGTGAAAAACAAATGTGATAACTTGCCGCCACAAACTGGACGTTCTCTTCCGTAGGTGGAAAGGACAGTGCCACTGGGGCCTTTCCTACTTGGGGACCAATATCCATTCCCTTCTGCCTCCTGTCTCTACAAGAAACAACAAGGAAACGCAGGGCCACGTGACCCAAAACCCCAGTTCTGAAGGCGCCCACCCGTTCTCAGCTGTCATTAGCACCAGTGAAAAGGAGACCATCAAGGGCGCATTGTCACGTGTGTGTGGAGAGCGCATCTTCCGGGCAGCTGGGGCTGGTTACAAGAGCCTCTGTGTGGTCCTCGGCCTCGCTGACATTTACATCTTCTCAGAAGATACCACGTTCAAGTGGGACTCTTGTGCTGCTCACGCCATCCTCCGGGCCATGGGTGGGGGAATGGTGGACTTAAAAGAATGCCTGGAAAGAAATCCTGACTCGGGGCTGGACTTGCCACAGTTGGTGTATCACGTGGGAAATGAAGGTGCTGCTGGAGTGGATCAGTGGGCCAACAAGGGAGGACTCATCGCATACAGATCAGAGAAGCAGCTGGAGATGTTCTTGAGCTACCTCCTCCAGCACCTTGCCCCTGTGGCTACACATACGTAGATGAGCTCCGTCCTCATGGGCCCCACAGCCCAACTGTGAGCCTAGCTTCCACATCTCTTGTCTTTTGAAGACAGCTTTGTCCTATTGACAGTCAACATTCACCTTCCTCTTTGGGGGAGCGTTTTTCCATTATGTGTTCATAATGCTAATAAATGAATGATATTCATGCAGCAGTTAAATGTGTGAGATTCTTTATAGAGGATTTTGTGCGATTATTGCTGCTTGAAACGCTTCAATAAAATATTGAAGACAGGAAAAATTCCTGCTCAATTAATAAAGCTCTTTAGAACATGAGTTTAGAGGTGATAAGTTAATGTCACTGAAATGTTAGGGAGAGCAAAGGGGGTTGTGCTTAGTTTTGTTTCCTGTCTGGAACAAACATCTTCAGATTTAACCTTTGGCAGAACATTTAGAACTGTGAATTTGAAGCATAATTTGGCCATGTTCATGCACTTTCAGGGACGCTATGTTTCTTCCAAGAGTTAAAGCCCAGAGCCCTGATGGCTCCATCCTACTCATGTACTCTCGCACTCATACATTCACACTCACACACACATTCTGAAACTCTCTCTCAAATTTATATTCTTATTCTCTCATTCTAATTCTCTGATTCTGCCACTAATTATGTCTCTAGTTCTCTCTAATACTCTCACTTAACATAACTCATTTCTGTCAGTAAGACAGGAGAGGATAGTAGTTTTTGCATAGTAATTATTACACTTAAAAAAACAGAGGTAGAGTTAAATATATACAGTCGTTGGTCTACTAGAATCCCATGTTGAATGTCCTCTGAGGTGGGTGAGACCTCTTTTTCCTATCTCTTTAGTAGCCCTGGTTGAGGAGATAGTTCCACCATCTGCAGAGACCAAACTCTCAGCTATCTCCTTTCTGCCCTACGCCCTCTTGAGGCCAAAAGAATTTCTGCAGCATCCTCTGTTTTTCTGCAATTACAAAGGAATCACAAGTCAAACTTTTAGTTTACTATTTCTAATTTATTTATTTTAATTGGAGGCTATTTAAAGGTATCTCATTGCACACAGCAGATTAAACGACTTATTTAGTGAAAAAGTTACATAGTTTTTAAAGGCTGTACATGCTTTGTGATTGCTCATGGGTCCTCGAGCTGTATATTCTAATTATAAAGGTTGATTTTTAAGTCAAAGTGAGTTCATTCTTCACAAAACACATTAGAAGCCAAACCCCAGAAACTAGTGCTGCCTGATACTCATCAGAATGGAAAAATAGAATATAGTTCAAGAAAAAGCATGCTGTGCACATAAACATTTTTAGAATATGTAAATTATCAATAACAATGCAGTGAAAGCAGTCATCTTCAATGTGATCTATTTATTTATGTGATCTATCAATGTGCCAGTTTATTGAGGGGAAAACTGGATAGAACAGAGAATCCAGTATATTCTGTAAACATCTGTTGCACATATCCGTTGTCAATCTTTGCCGGAAAGCTAAGGCCCTTCCTTGAGCATGTGTGTGCTGGTCTAGCATTAACCACACCTATGAGAATGTGATCTGTAGCTCTGATTTCTTTCTTTTTTGGCTGCGCAGTGTACCTTACCGGATCTTGGTTCCCCCACCAGGGACTGAGCCTGACCTGGCAGTGGAAGTACCAATTCCTAATCACTGTTCCACTGGGGGATTCTCAGACTCTTGATTTCTTTAGAGGAGGAAGTTAAAAAATATTTGCCATGTAGTCTGACAACATAATCATTCGAGATTTTC
>SJYX01023172.1:16804-44461 GCA_006410675.1 Oreotragus oreotragus
GCCTCTGTTGAGTGCTCAGCAGGCAGACAAACTGTCAAGTCTCTGCTTTCAGTTCCTTGCTTAGCCATCCCCTGAAGCAGTCTGCTTAGCCTAGTCCATAGCCGCTGCTCATAATTCCTTGTCCTGCTTGCATGGCCCAGAACATGTAACTGTAACCAGCCTTAAACACAGCTAGCACACAGCAATGGGGACTTACCAGGTGGTTCAAGTGGAAAAGAACCCACCTGCTAATTTAGGAGATGCAGGAGATATAGGCTTGATCCCTGGTCAGGAAGATCCCCCTGGAGAAGGAAATGGCAACCCACTCCAGTATTCTGGCCTGGAGAATCCCATGGACAAAGGAGCCTGGTGGGCTACAATCCATGGGGTCATAAAAGAGTTGGACGTGCCTGAGCAACTGAGCATGCACCGCACACTCGGCACAGAAACAGCCCTGCCCACTCCATGGCAGAAAAGGTCAAACGTACATTCCAATAAGTAGGAAAGAGCAGACAGAAGTTTCTGACAGCTTCCTTCTTGTCCCTCAGTTTTGTTTTTATTTTATTTTTTTCTGTAAGTGCTAAATGCGAAGGAAGAGTAGAAACAGTAAGTCATAACCTCTCACATCCATCGTTAACACCTTTCATTGTACCTGGCTTGGCACTTAGATTGTAACACATATCCATAAAGCAAGCCTAAGGGACTGTGACTGTCCCCTCAGAGTGGCAGGGAGCTCAATTAAAAGCTGGTCTGTACACAGATGGCTCTTTGAAACGGGTCCAGGGGAAGTAGCTGTCTTTAGCACTGACATCTTTCTTAAAAGGTTTATATGCTTATAATTTCTATCTGATAATCAGCCTAGCCAACATTGTGACTGCTATGTAACAAAATGTCTGTAATTTTAAATATGATTTTTTTTTCTAGGCTGTATTTTCGATGCTCCTGACCCTCAGCGAGCCATTATCATATAGGATTAAGAGCTTTCTCCCTACCTCCATTAAAAAGAAAAAAAGACTGCCCTTAGGCTGGCTTCACGGGCTTGTGACTTGTGCGGATGCAGAAGGCTTCTCACGGCACCATGCTTGGTTCTGCAAGTGCCGTCTTGAAATTCTCAAACATTTTGTCTTTGAACTTGTAAATTAAGTTTCTAGGACAGTGGAGCATGCGTGTGAACAGAGGTGTGATGTACAGCATGTGTTTGCCCTCTTTCCCCGTAACCCCATTCCGTTCGCGTAGTGTTCACAGTGCCGTGTGAGCACAGAATTCCTACAGACCCCTGATGTATAGGGGGTCAATGAAACTTAAAGCAAGTACAAGGTAAGCGAATTACATTTATTATGACTAATTAGGTGGGGATAGCAGCCCCCTAGAACTAGAATTTGCTTGGAATGCCGAAAGATGGCACTGGCATTCTCAGAAACATAAAAAGACCAAGGAAAGGGAAAGTTAGGGCCACCTAGGGACTTCTTGCAGAGAAGGCAATGGCACCCCACTCAGCACTCTTGCCTGGAAAATCCCATGGATGGAGGAGCCTGGTAGGCTGCAGTCCATGGGGTCGCGAAGAGTCGGGCACGAGTGAGCGACTTCACTTTCGCTTTTCACTTTCATGCATTGGAGAAGGAAATGGCAACCCACTCCAGTGTTCTTGCCTGGAGAATCCCAGAGACAGTGGGCCCCCGTCTATGGGGTCGCACAGAGTCGGACACGACTGAAGCGACTTAGCAGCAGCAGGGACTTCTTGGCAGTCCAGTGGCTAAGCCTGTGCATTCCCAATGCAGGGGCCCAGGTTTGTTTCTTGATCAGGGAACTAGATCTTGCATGCCTCAGCTAAGACCCAATGCAGCCAAATAAATATTTTTTTAAAAGATAGGGCCACCCATAATTCCTTTTCTTCTTGTTCTTCCTTGCCAGAAAACTGAAGGTAGAAAGAGTTAGCAGGATGTGTACATATCAAGAATTGAACTAAAACCAGCTGAGTTACTTTTCTGTATTCTTTCCACTCTTGATAATCGGGGAAGGCAATGGCACCCCACCCCAGTACTCTTGCCTGGAAAATCCCATGGACGGAGGAGCCTGGTGGGCTGCAGTCCATGGAGTCGCTAACAGTCAGACAGACTGAGCAACTTCACTTTCACTTTTCTCTTTCATGCATTGGAGAAGGAAATGGCAACCCACTCCAGTGTTCTTGCCTGGAGAATCCAAGGGATGGGGGAACCTGGTGGGCTGCCGTCTATGGGGTCACACAGAGTCGGACACGACTGAAGTGACTTAGCAGCAGCAGCAGTGAGGATAATATATGTATCCATGGGCTTCCCTGGTGGCTTTAACAGTAAAGAATCTACCTGCAATGCAAGAGACCTGGGTTCAGTCCCTGGGTCGGGAAGATCCCATGGAGGAGGACATGGCAACCCACTCCAGTATTCTTGTCTGGAGAATCCCAGGGAGAGAGGAACCTGGCAGGCTACAGTGCATGGGGTCCCAAAGAGTCAACACGACTGAAGTGACTCAGCACACGTGCACAAGCTATGAAAAATGAAATGTATAATTTTGGTGATTGCACATATGAGTTATACTCTTATACTTAAAGCTGGCATTGTGCAATATAAATACAAATGGTAAAATTCAAGCTAACAATTTTAAAATTTTCTTATTGACATTAAATAGCAAATAATAGCATGACAGGTTGAAAGAGAGAATAGAAGAAAGGAAAACGTTTTAACTTAGTATCTTTAATGACAACCTTTTCTCCTGCTTTCTGTAAGGGAGCCCCACTATTTCATCTTTCCAGGGCGCTACCAACTATGTAGCCAGCTATGAACTGGCCCCATTTCTATTCCTAACCTCACTGTCTTTTGTTCTCTCTGAATATTTATCGTATTTGTTAGTCAGGTCCAAACCCAGCCCATTGGTGAGCTAGGTCTACCCAAACCTGGGAGTAGCAGAATCTTTTCAGTTATTTGGAAGCTGAGATGATAAGAGAACCTAAGTATGTTTTACAAACATTTCTCCCCTGGTAAGTAAGCTGGCCCTCCCTGCTATAATTTCCCAAGCAATTTGAGCACATTGGAACATTTGCTGTAAACTTTACAACACTCTCCACCAGGGGTCTCTAGCGGATTTGCATAGGCAGGTATGTAACAGTGAAGGAAAGTTGTAGCAAAGTTCTTGTACATACTAACCACTTCTGATGGGTCGGGTCACCTTTAAAATACATCATCATGTTTTAAAGGCTTCCCAAGTGGTGCAGTGATAAAGAATCTGCCTGCCAATGCAAGAGACACAAGAAACGTGGGTTCAATCCATGGGTCGAGAAGATCCCGAGGAGGAAATGGCAACCCACTCCAGCATTCTTGCCTGGAAAATTCCATGGACAGAGGCGCCTGGTGGGTCAAACACAACTGAGTCATGACTAAGCACGTATGTGCACACACATGCATACACATACACACATCATGTTTTAAATATGCTGTTTTTCTTTGAAAACTCATTTCTCTCATTGTGTTTTAAATTATTTCCTCATTACATGCTTCTTAAAGAACTACTAAATAGGAAAAAGTAGAAAGAAGGAAAAATTAACATCCAGACAAAACTACTGTTGGCATTTTAGTCAACTTTCCTAGAGTTGTTTTCTTTCCCTGCATAAAATAATGAAAACATAAGCCACAGAGTAGGAGAGATATTTGTAACATATACCTAGCAAAAGATCTATATCCTGTAGATATAAACTGCTGCTGCTACTAAATCGCCTCAGTCATGTCCGACTCTGTGCGACCCCAGAGACGGCAGCCCACCGGGCTCCCCCGTCCCTGGGATTCTCCAGGCAAGAACACTGGAGTGGGTTGCCATTTCCTTCTCCAATGCATGAAAGTGAAAAGTGAAAGTGAAGTTGCTCAGTCGTGTCCAACTCCTAGCGACCCCATGGACTGCAGCCCACCAGGCTCCTCCGTCCATAGGATTTTCCAGGCAAGAGTCCTGGAGTGGGGTGCCATTGCCTTCTCCAGTAGATATAAAAGACTCCTATAAATCAGCAAGAAAAAGATACAAAGTCCAATTAAAAAATGGTCACAAGACCCTTTACAGAAGAGAGTATTTAAATGGCTGATAAGCATATCAAAGAGCGTAAACATCACTAATCATCAGGAAAATGCATTTAAACACTGTAGAGCCATTACATCCACCACAATAATTAAAGCTTAACATCAGTGTCAAATATTAGTGAGAATTTGAAACAACTAAGTCTCTTACATATACTCATTGGTGGAATTATAATTTGTACAAAAATATTTGGCAATATTTAATAAAGCTGACAGTATTCTTATTCTATGACCCTTCTCTTGGTACATCCCTTCTCTTGGTACTTACCCAACAGAAATGCAAGCAGATAATCATCAAAAGACATGTATAAGAATGTCCATATCAACAGTATTCATAATAGCCCAAACCAGAAAACTAAGCAAATGCTCAACTATCGTAGAATGAATAAATATAGTATGGTACACAGAAATGGGATGAAACAGCATGTATTTCACATATAAAGGGGAAATGAAAGAGGCAACACACAAAAGTATATGCTGGATGATACTGTATATAATCTTCAAAACCAAGCTTGCCCTCATGGAATGTGTACATATCAAGATGCCTCTTCAGGAAGTCTTAGGAAGTGCCTCAGCTGAAGAGAGCTATTTGACCTCCAATTACATTCCCAATTATGGAGCTGGCTGCAAAGGCCCTCACTCAACCTGGGAAAACTCTGAAGAGCTGTCCCAGGTTCAGAGTGCCCTGTAGAGTTAGCTGAAGACTTTGTTGAGACTGTAATTCAGCCCACTTTTACATCTGCCCAATCATGTTTCTTCCCTCTCTTTCCTTTTTCCTCTGGCCTTCTACCACCTTCCCTCCCACAAGTACTGGTCCCAGCTGTACAGTAATGTCAGTATCTGCTTCCCTGGGAACTTGATCTTCAATGTGAAAGTAACGATTCCCTTGGGGAAGGCAGTGACGGCAGGAGAAGGCAATGGCACCCGACTCCAGTGTTCTTGCCTGGAGAGCCCCAGGGACCGGGGAGCCTGGTGCCATCTATGGGGTCCCACAGAATCAGACACGACTGGGCGACTTTGCAGCAGCAGCAGCAGTGACGGGGAAACGCCAGTAATGATCTACACCTCGATGGCAGACACATAGGAGTGTTCACTTTGTAGAAATTCATTGCCCTGTAGACTTAAGTTCAGTCTATTTCACTGTATTTACAGGGCTTCCCAGGTGCTGCAGTGGTAAAGAATCCACCTGCCAATGCAGTGCTTGCAGGAGCCACAGGTTCGATTCCTGGATTGGGAAGATCTCCGGGAGGAGGAAATGGTGACCCACTCAAGTATGCCTGCCTGGAGAATCCTATGGACAGAGGAGCCTGGCAGGCTACAGTCCATGGGGTCACAAAAGAGTCAGATAAAACTGAGCACACACACACACACACACACAAACTATATTAACACTTAACTGTGGAGGAGCTGGAAGGCTTTAAGCAAATACTGAAAATGTATTTGCTCCACTCTTGACGAAGGTTGGAAGCTGGGACGAGCATGACAAAGGGTTCTGAGCGTTCACTGAGTGCCCAAGGCTGGGAGCGGATGACGAAGGGTAAATATGCCCCGCCTTNCCAGGCTCCTCCGTCCATGGGATTTTCCAGGCAAGAGTACTGAAGTGGGGTGCCATTGCCTTCTCCGCCAGTTCATCCTAAAGGAGATCAGTCCTGGGTGTTCTTTGGAAGCATCAGTCGATGCTGAAGCTGAAACCCCAATACTTTGGCCACCTGATTTGAAGAACTGAGTCATTTGGAAAGACCTTGATGCTGGGAGGGATTAGGGGCAGGAGGAGAAGGGGACGACAGAGGCTGAGATGGCTAGATGGCATCACTGACTCGATGGACATGGATTTGGATGGACTCCGGGAGTTGGTGATGGACAGGGAGGCCTGGCGTGCTGCGATTCATGGGGTCGCAAAGAGTCGGACATGACTGAGCGACTGAGCTGAACTGATATTTATTGGAAGAAAACCCACGTAAACGGCCTCACACAATCCAAACTCATGCTGTTCGAGGGTCAGCTGTGACATGTGCTCTTGAAGCAGGCTGTGAATTCGCCCTCTCCGCCGGGACAGCCGGGACCTTCATGCCATGCTTGTTCTGTCTGTGCTCTGCATTACTTCGTTTCAGGAAGGACTTTACCAGGACTTTCAGTGCCTAAAATAGTATTCGAATAATCACTAAGTTACTTACATATTGTCAATAGTAAAATAATGACATGGTATTAAGAATATAAATGTCATTCCTATTTTATTTTGGCAATATTAAACTTAACAGAGGCTCAACTTTGAATCTAGTTAAGTGATGATAGATAGAATTATGGTTCCTTTTACATTCCCCATGTGCCATATAATAACATTTTAAAAATAGGTTACAAAGAAGAATATTAATATTACAAACAAATGTTCAACAGTAGCAACACAAAGGAAAAGTACAAGGCTTCTGGCTCTTCAAGACCATTGCTCTAACTCCTGACCTATGGAGCTGCTTTCAGCTTTAGAGGGAAACATTTACTCCGTAATATTTTAAAAGATGAAAACACTTGAGATGTACAGAATGCACTTACAAAAATTTTTAGCTAAAGAGGTCTTAAAGATAACCAATTCTCAGTTCATTAACTTTATAAGAGACTCTCATATCTAGAAAGTTTCACACAGTGAGGGAACTCAGTTCCTTCAGAACTCAGGGTCCCACAGTAAACAGTTGGGGTATTTAATAATAAAACCTATCTGGTTTTAAATAACCAAAAATATTTTAATCGCTTCATACTTTTCCTTTGAGATATATTTAAAATGCCATGTAGAAAAAGTAATAAATTCTATTTGCACAAGTTGGTGTGTACACAAGTCTTTGCTTTCGTTGTTTTTTATTTAACTGAATCTATAATTACTGCTTCCCTGCTGGCTCAGAGGTTAAAGCGTCTGCCTGCAATGCGGGAGACCTGGGTTTGATCCCTGGGTCGGGAAGATCCCCTGGAGAAGGAAATGGCAACCCACTCCAGTATTCTTGCCTGGAGAATCCCATGGAAGGAGGAGCCTGGTGGATTACAGTCCAGGGGGTCGCAAAGAGTCAGCCACAACTGAGGGACTTCACTTTCATATTTACAAAAGTTGTTTTACCTACACAACTCTCCTGAATTAAGTGTCTATCATCATATAGAAAAATAACCAGTATAAAAAAATTCAATATTTACATTTTGTGCAAATCAATTGATTAGTAAATTCCCAGATACCGAAATGGTAGGACAGATCCTGCATGGCTGTGGCAGGCAAAACACTGAACGAGGTAGAAACCAAGGGTTTACACTGAATCCAGAGGAAATGATACCACTTTGGATACCACAGTGATAGCTTTTCCAGAAAGGAAAAGTACACTTTAGTTGATTCTTTCCCCCAAAAAAACACTTGAAGAAGGATACAAAAGATTTAGAAAATGTTCAGAAGTGATCAGGATGCAGAAAATGTTGTCTGAATAGAGTCATTTTCCTCCCCATACTATAGTGTTAGTTTTTAAAGTGCTATTTGGGAAATACTGATTTCTGTGTATTACTTTTGTACTTTATCATATTATGCAAACCTATTATTAATTCGAATAATTCTTCAATTTGATTCTCCCAAATTTTCTAGGTATCAAATCAAACAGTATAAATATTATGATTTTGTTTCTTCCTTTTCCACATGTATAACCCATCTTTCATTTTCATATTGCATTGACTAGACCTTCTGGAAGAATGCTTCAGCAAGCATGTGGAAGATGCGTATAATTAGGTGTACTTTTCTGGCTTCGTAACATGCGTGGATTGTCCTTATTAGTAACAGTTAATTATTAAACAGTAATTTTATATAAAGGGAGGGAAATTTCCTCATTTGCTGTATAATATCTTGGGTCCTTTGGACCCAAGTATAGGGTGACTTTCTGTATAGGTCACTCCTACTAGGCAGAGTGTTTGCAGTCAAGAATACTCTGAGGTACTGATTGCCTTTCATTCTAGTACTGCAGAGTTACGTTTGGCTTATGAAATAAGATGTGGTCCAGGAGGGAAGGGGTGATTTTACTCCCTGACACAAACATGAGGTGCCACCTCCAGGCCTCCTAAGCTTTGCTGAGTTATAACTGACATGCAAGCAGCTGCACCTATTTAAAGGGTATACTTTGATAAGGGTTTCCCTGGTGGCTCAGGTGGCAATGCAGGAGACCTGAGTTTGATCCCTGAGTTGGGAAGATCCCCTGGAGAAGGGAATGGCTACCCACTCCAGTATTTTAGCCTGGAGAATTCCATGGTCCATATAGTCCATGGGGTCGCAAAGAGTCAGACATGACTGAGCGACTTTCACTTTCACACTTTGATAAGCATTTATAAATCATCTTGAAACAGTCACCACAGTCAAGGTAAAGAGCATATTAATCATCCTCTAAAATTTCCTCACACGCCTTTATAATTATTCCCTCTCTCCCCTCCCTTCTCCGCCCAACTCCATTCTCAGGCAGTCAGCTATCTGCTTTCTGTTCCTATGGATCAGTTTGCATTTTTTAAGAGTTTTATAAAAGGAATCATAAAACATTTTTTATAGGTGGCTGTTTACCTTCTTTCACTTGATAATTATTTTTTATATTAATCCATGTATGTTCACATATTCATCAATGCATGCATCTCTAGTCTGTTTCTCTTAGTTGCTGAGTAGTAATCCCACTGCATGCAAAAACCACAGTCTGCTTATTCATTCGCAGAATGATGGACATTTAGGTTGTTTCCGGGTCTCAGCTATTACAAATAAAACTTCTGCATACATTCGTGTGTAAGACTTTATGGGAACATATGCCTTCATTTCTCTTAGGGAACTACCTAGGAGTAGAATAACTGTGGGTAAGTTTATGATTGACTTTTTAAGAAACTGCCAAATTATTTCCCAAAGTATTATAATGATTTTATATTCCCAGCACCTTTGTATGAGGTTCTAGTTTCTCCACATACTCTACAACAGTTAGTATGCTCCTTTTTAATGTTACTTACTTATTTGCCTATTCAACATGTACACTAGTGTTTTTTTTTTTTTTTTCACTAGTGTTTTTAATTTGCGCTTCTCTAAAGCAGGATTTTTCAACCTTATTACTAATGATGTGTATGTGTGATTGCTAAGTTGCTTCAGTCATGTCTGACTCTGTGATTCGATGGACCATAGCCTGCCAATCTCCTCTGTCCATAGGATTCTCCAGGCGAGAATACTGGAGTGGGGGCCCATTTCCTTCTCCAGGGCATCTTCTGTATTCCCGGGTCAAATCCGAGTTTCTTACATCTCGTGCATCGGCAGGCAAATTCTTTATCGCTAGCGCCACCTGCTGCTGCTAAGTCACTTCAGTCGTGTCCGACTCTGTGTGACCCCAGAGACGGCAGCCCGCCAGGCTCCCCCGTCCCCGGGATTCTCCAGGCAAGAACACTGGAGGAGGTTGCCATTTCCTTCTCCAATGCAAGAAAGTGAAAAGTGAAAGTGAAGTCGCTCAGTCGTGTCCGACTCTTCGCGACCGCATGGACTGCAGCCCACCAGGCTCCTCCATCCACGGGATTTCCCAGGCAAGAGTACTGGAGTGGGGTGCAGCGCCACCTAGGAAGCCCCAATTACTAGTGACATTTTGGACCAAACAATTTTTGTTTGGGGTTGCACTGTGCATTGTAGGAATTACAGGGGGCATCCCTGGCCTCTACTCACTACATGCCAGTAGTACTTTCCACCTCAGTTGTGACAATCAAACATGTCTCCAGATATTGCCAAATGTCTCTGGTGTAGGAGCAAAATTGCACCCAACTAAAAGCATTGCTATAATGACTAGTGATATTGGCCATCTTTTCATGGGCTTATTTGCCATTGATATACCTTCTTAGTAAAGTATCTTTTGAAAACTTTGTCTATTTTAAAGTTGAGTTATTTGTCTTATTATTGAGTTGTGCGAATTTTTAAATATTCTAGATGCAAGTCATTTGTTGGATATATGGTTGAAAATAATTTTTCCCAATCTATATCTTGTATTTCCATTTGTAGAGCATTGTGTTTGGAAAAGCAAAGTTCCTAATTTTGGTGAAGTCTAATTTATTGATTATTTTCTTTATAGTTTGTATTTTTTGTATTCTGTTTAATAAAACTTGCCAAATTAAATGTAACTATAGTTTTCTCCCATTTTATTCTTGAAGTTTTATGTTTTATCTATTATATTTAGGCCTATGATTAATTTTGAGTTAATTTTTACGTATGGTAAGAGGTAAGTCAAGGTTCACTTAAAATTATTTTAATTTATTTTTAACTATCAATGTTTAAATTAAATGAGTTTAACTTAATCATTTTAATTTCTTTATAATATTGTGTTGGTTTCTGTCATACATCAACATGAATCAAGGTTCACTTCTTAAATACAGAGAGCCAATTGTTCCAGCACCTATGTTGAAAAGATTATTCTTTTTCTATTGAATTGCCTTTGTAGCTTTGTTGAAAACGAGTTGTATATGCCTGTGAATTTACTTCTGGGCTCTCCATTTTGTTCCATTGGTCTCTATATCTTTATACCAATACCTCAATATCTTGATTACCATAGGTTTATAGTCAGTGTAGAAATTAAATATTGTAAATCCTCCAATTTTTTTTTCAACATTGTTCTACATGCTAGAGCTGTTATTACTGTGATGTTCTAATGGAGATTTTATATTTTCCTCATTACTTCTACATTTATGAACTGGAATTTTTGAACAAAAAAGTTTTCCTTCTTCCTCACTTATTTATTCATTTATTTATATTAGTGGATATTTATTTTATTCTTTCACTTAAAATTCAATATTATTTATTTTATTTCTCATATTGTTCTATATTTTGCCATTACATATTCTTTCATGTTGATTTCTGTGTTTTTTTTTCTTCCAGGATGGAATTTGAGTATAATTTATAATATCAGCAGAGTCTAAAATGTATAGACAAGATAATTTTGCCATGAACTTTGCCAACATATCTTCTAAAATCAATTCTCATATTAATTGCTTCATAAACTCACTTTTTTAAATTATGGCAAAAAAATTACATGAAATTTACCACTTTAACAACTTTTAATTGTATATATGTTTGTTTAAGCCATGCCACATGGCTGGCAGGATCTCAGTTCCCTGACCAGGGATTGAACCCAGGCCATGACAGTGAAAGCCTGGAATCCTAACCATGAGGCCATCAGGGAACTCCCCAAAATAAGTATATTTTTAAAAATCACATAACTGAGATCCATTTTAGGTGCTTTGGTTTGTACTGGATTGATGTGCAAGGATGGAAACAGCAAAGTCATTATGAAGACTGTTGCATTAGCGCCTTGGAACACTGTGTGTACAGATGGATAAGATGAAACATATTAGTAAAATACCAAGGAGATAAAGTTGGCAAGACTTAGCATTTGATTGAAGGTAGTTAAAGATTGAAACTTTATGCAATAGGCCAGAAATAATGAAAGTGATATTTTTTAAAAGATAATCTGTGTACCACTCATAGCATATGCTATCTTCTATTATAATCAATCTATTTATAGCCAGGTCTTTGCTAGTAAATTCACAAGGCTCTGATGGAAGGGACTGGATTTTATATTTCCTTCTATCACCAGAGTTTAACTCTGCTCCACTGCAGTAGATTTATTACCATTTATAGTAAGATGACCACAGTTAGAAGACCTTCTTGAGTTTCCTCTGACTTCTATGGCGAATCCTTCTTGGTTCCTCTTCCTGTGTTGTTGTTGAATTGTTTAGTCACTAAGTTGTGTCCAGCTCTTTGAGAACCCATGGACTGCAGCCCGCCAAGCTCCTCTGTCCATGGGATTTCCCAGGCAAGAATACAAGAGTGGGTTGCAATTTCCTTCTCCAGGGGATCTTCCCGACCCAGGGATCGAACCTCCATCTCCTGCTTGGCAGGTGGATTCTTAACCACTGAGCTGCCTGGGAAGCCCTTCCTCCTCTTACACCAACTGGTAAATGTTGGCCTTTCGCAGGGTTCTGTTAGCATATGGTGACCCCTTCATTTCTGTGATTGTAAATAGCACATCAGTTTTGATAACTGCCAGGTCCAACCCTCTCTTCTGAGTTTTGTAAACACAGACTTAACTGACTACTTCACAGCTCCACTGGCAAGTCTCACAGGCTCCTCCAGCTTATGCCAAAATGTGAGCTCTTCCTTTCTCCCCTCCAACCTGCTCCTCCCACGGTCTTCTCCCTCTCTCTAAAGGTTGTCACCATCCACCCAGTTGCTCGAGCCAGAAACTTGTGAGTCATTCTTACACCTCCTTTCCCTTGCCTCCCACACCCAGTACATCGCCAAGTGTGCTGAGACACTTTCCAACACACTCTCTCGAATCCATCCACTTCTCCTCATCCCCACTGCTCATCACCCTGCCCCCAGACACTGTTGATCTCTCTCCTTACCACCAACTCCTTTCCAACTGAGTCTCACTTCCACTTTGCCCTCTCCATACCATTCTCCATGTAGCAGCTGCAGTGATGTAAAGGCACAAGTCAGATCTCCTAAGCATTCTTCAACAGATCTCAGTGAATGTGAATTAAAATTCAAGATGCTTGCTGAGATGCCCATCACATCAAGGTTGTTGCCTGCCCTAGTTCTTGCCTACTTCTCCAACCTCATCTCTTGACATTTCCCCTTAGGCCACCACTCCCTCTGCTCCAGTTACCTAAACTTAGCTCTTTGCCGCCTCAGGGCAGCTCCTTCTTAGGGGAAAAGTCTTCCCAGAGCTCTTCACCTGGTCATCTCCAACTTATGCCTCAGGTCCAGGTTACTCTTAATTCCTCAAAGGGTCCTCCCTATCTTCCAGTCTAAGTTACCTTCTTTCATTTTCCCCTTGTGCGACACTGTTTTCTCTCCTGTGGAAGACTGCATCTTGACTCCCAGAATCCATTCTGTCTTTCTTTTGTAGCAATGGAGTTTAGCTGGGTCTCTGGCCGCGGAGCTGAAACTGTTTCCCTCCTTTGCACTCAGACATGGACATGCAACTCCAAGCACATCACAGCCAAGGTGATATGTAAGGACATCATGTGTCCAAGTGTGAGAGTTTGAGGGCTTCCCTTTAAGTGCCAGAGCTTATCCTCTCCCTGGCCCATGTGCTGGAAATGGTCAACCTGGACCAAGCATGGAATCCGTGTTGTGTGGATGGTGGGGTCATACTATCAATCGTGGACTGCCTACTTGTGGATTGCTACATGAGAAAAAAAAATTATAATCCTATTTAACTACTGGACTTTTGAATCTCTTTGTTACAGTAAAGGAGGCCTTGGATGGATGGTGTATTTATTTATTTGCTGAGCTAGACAGCTTATGGGATCTCAGGGTTTTTAGTTCCCCTGACCAGGGTTCCTGGGTCCTGGCAGTGAAAATGTAAAGTCCTAACCACTTGGATGGGTTTTAAGTAGAAAATTAAGGTCTGCTGGTAGCCCATCCAGGAGGCACAACACAGTGTGAACGGTAGGTAGGTACCCCATGGTGTTGGGCAACCCTAAGGGATTGCAAAGAAATGACACTGTCTTGTGTTCTTAAGGATTATTTTGGTTGAAATAGGGAAGATTGACTGGGGTTAGAAAACACTGAGAGGCCAGAAAGTGACTGCCATAAGGCAGAGGAGAGAGAACCTCATGGACGAGCACAGCGCAGGAATACAGAGAAGAGGTCAAATGCCAGGAATAGTTGAAAGGCGGACTCCACAGGGCTTGGTGTTTACTGAGGGTGACAGGCAAAATCATGACCTCCTAGAGATGTCCATGTCCTAATCCCAGGAGCCTGCAACTCTGTTACCTTCCGTTGCCAGAAGGACTTTGGAGATATGGTCAAGTCAGGGTTCATGAGAGGAAGAGGTGACCCCGGACCAGGAAGGTGAGCCCAGTGTAATCACAAGGGATCTTATAAGAGGGAGGCAGGAGGGTCAGAAGAGGCAGTGTGCCTGCTGAAGCAGAGGTCAGAGTGATGTACATACTGTGAAGATGGGAGAAAGGGGCTAGGAGCCAAGAAGCCTCTAGAAGCAGGGGAAGTCCAAAAAGTGGATTCTCCCCCAAAGCCGACAGGTGGAATGCAGCCCTGCAGACACATTGATTCTAGCCTGGAGAAACCCGCTTTGGATTTCCAACTTACAGACATGTAAGATAGTAAATTTCTGTTGTTTTACTTCACTGCTTTCATGGTAGCTTGTTAGAGCAGCACAGGAAATTAATATGCTGGGTGTGGGGGTTAGGGTGAAGGGAGAGGTAAGTACAGCGCTTTGCACTACTGGGTGGGGATGATGGTTTGAAAGTGAAAGTATCAGTCGCACAGATGTGTCTGACTCTTTGCGACCTCAGAGACTGTAACCCGCCAGGTTCCTCTGTCCATGGAATTCTCCAAGCAAGAATACTGGAGTGGGTAGCCATTCCCTTCTCCAACGGATCTTCGTAACCCAGAGATCAAACCCAGGTCTCCTGCACTGCGGGCAGATTCTTTACCAGCTAAGCCACCAGGGAAGCCCAGGGCGGTTTGGGAACCCAGAAGTAAAGCCAGCAGGGGAGGGGTGGCAGATGGCCACGGGTGAAACAAACAACCTGCTGGAGTTGGCCCCATGGGTCTGGCACCCAGGAGAGAAGCTGCCCTGGAGACAGGGGTTGGGGGGCATCATTAAATATTCCAGGATTAAAGCCAAGGGAGGGGATGAGAGCAATCACAGAAAAAAAGGAGGAAAGAAAGGCCAAGAGCAAAACCAAAGTGGAACCTGAAGTGGCCTGAGAGGAATTCCAAAACCCAAGGCTGTAGGTCACAGAAGTCAGAGGAAGCGAGAGCTTCAAGGTGAGGCACGGTCCATAGCGCCCCATGTTGCTGAGCGAGAAAACTGGACGACATCATTTGGCTTAAAATGAAATCCCCCAAGCTGCCATATGTGAATATTCATGTTTATAAGAGTCTGCGTATGCTAGGAAGAGGGACTGATTAAGGGCCTGGGCCCTGGAGCCGGACTGCCTAGGTGCGATTCTACCTAGATGCAGATTCTATCACTGACAAGTGGATTGAGTTTGGTAAAGTCACCCCACATTTATATGCACCAATTTCCTCTTTTGTAAAATGAGGTGATAACAGTACCTACGTGTATGTGACTGCTGTGAGGCTTAAATCAATAAATACATAAAAAGGGCTTTGAACAGTACCTGGCACAGGTAAGTTCTATGTAAGTGTTAGCTATTTTTTCTCATTATTACCTATTCTAATATGTTTGCTTTGTTATTTAAGAAGTCAATTCTGCCAAAGGAAAGAAGAGAAACAAACACGATAAGGAGAAGAAATGAAATTAAATAAAAGCAAGTAGTTTGTAAGACCAAGGAATGCATATATCAGCTGAATGTAGAGAGGAAATGTCGGAAAGTCCAAGTAGGCATCAAATATTCTTGGTACCGTAAATATTCATGAGGCTTATTAGCACTCAATCTTCAGGCAGCCTTCAAATGACCACCCACTGGTGACAGCTACACAGCCTCCATTTGCTCTCTGCCTGAGAAATGCCGATAAAATCCTACAGCTGCTCATCAGGCTAACTGGTGAGCTGGAACTGGACAGCCATCCTCACTTCTTATCTCTCAATAGAGAAAATATGTGGTTGCTCTGGCCCCAGGTACCCTCTGACTGCCAGGATCGACCTCAACTCTTATCCTTATAATCCCACCATCAACACAGGAAAACTGATATAGGAGATAAATGCATAGGTTCTCTGCATATTTCATAAAATATACCATCTGCTTATATCCTAGCCTGTGTGTTAATCTACCTCCCGATCTCTTCTTCTGCGTTTTAAATTGATTCAATTAGCCACGTGATTTCAACACCCTAATTTTGTCTTTGAGCCTTTCTGGGCAATGACCTCTGGGACAGCTTGCCTTGTAGTATAGTTCAAAGCTAATTTCCCAATCCACACCCACTAGTCACTTCACCAGGGGTAGGGAGATGTGGGAGGAGAGGGAGGTCACTTTTTGTTTCTGCATATTTGCATCTTCTCCTTAGTTATACTGAGAAGGGAAGGGCCTATCAGGAAAAGGCTGGAGTAAGAAATGGCAACCCACTCTAGTATTCTTGCCTGGAAAATTCCATAGACAGAGGAACCTGCTGGACTAGTCTCTGGGGTTGCAAAGAAGCAGACACGGCTGAGCACACACACATACACCAGGAAAAAAAATCCTGCCTTAAAAATGCCAATTAAAACAACATTTTGTTTAAAACAACATTTTGTGCTCTGCTGACCCTTGAGGGCACCCTTCCTATCTGAAACCAGCTTCAACTTCTAGAATGATTTCGCTTCACTTGTCAACATGGAACCACCTCTGGGCAGCTCTAGAGTAAGAACAATCCCCACACCCCACCCAGGTTCTTCCTGCCTTCCTTTCATACACAGGAGAGAAACTGAATCATGTTAGACCTGGAGTTTGTTCACTTTCTTCCTTTTCTTTTTCCAAAGGTTGCTTCTTTAATATTGGGACAGATAAGTAGCATGATAATTCTGTTATGACAGCTACCAACTGGTTGTAGTTGTTCAGTTCCAAATTCTGCGTGGGAAGCCGTCTTTAGGCCACACCAGACCAAAACCTGTCCTTTTCAGAGCCCAATCACCACCTCGATCTCCTTCATCAAACTTTAACATGCAGTGCTTTTCGGTGTTTTGTTTTTATCTGTATTGCAAGTGGGTTTATCATGAGGCTAATGGAGCATAAGCTTCAGGTACCCAGTCTCAGATTCCAGGAGGGGCCACGGTGACTGTGTAACTTTGTTTTATTCTCCGTAAAGAGGAGTCTAATCCTAAAGCTTCATGGCCTATAAAATTCTCATCAGTATGATGTCATGGTTAAGAGCTTAAACTCTAGACATGAAAGCCTTCTCACTCATTCACTATTTATGTCATTTTAGGTAGGTCACATTCAGTTTCAGCCTTGGTGTCCTCAGTTGTAAGATGGGAATAATAGTACCTATATTTGGGGGATTATGGTAAAACTTAAATAGTACTTAAACAGGGCTTCCTATGTGAGAAACATCCATCCATGTTAGCTGTCATTATTATTGCCGTTATTGCCAGAACAAGACATAAGCTCCCTGAGAGCAGCATCTGGTACCCCAAAGGCCCATCACAGGTGACCCCAAAATGCCCGCTGAAGGAATACCCTTTACAGCCAACTCCACTCTCCTCACCCTCTCTGCCGGTCTAGCCAGAAATACAACTCTAATTACATTTCTGATGCAACACACATCGTTATCTCTTCAGCGAGATACTCGGGTAGCACCTTCTCAGTTTGAAAGCCTGCTTCAGGCTCAGCCCTTCCCCAGTGAGTCCTGCCACCCCGGTTATTTGTCCCCTAACCAGCTCCCCTCTCCCGGGTCACCTGAGGACTGTTGGCCTGGCCACGGTCGGTCTAGAGACGCTGAACGAACGCGTTAATACTGTCGGCGTTCTGCCTGGCACTTAATAGACGCTCAATAAACGATAGCTATGCCTGTTGTTGATCTTTACGATTCCCAACCAGCCGTCCGTGCACTCTCCGCCCCCTCCCCGCGGAGCCAGGCCCGCAGCGTTCGCCTTGTGCGGGGTGGGTCTCAGCCGGGGCCGGGGGACGCGGGGATCGACCCCCGCGTCTCCTCCGCACCAGCGCGGCGCGACCCCCGGGCAGGGCTGAGGCCGCGGGCCCCCGGGGCCGCCCCGGCGGGCGGGAGGCCGGGAGGAGCCGCCGCCGACGCAGCCGCCGCCGCCGCCGCCGCCGCAGGAGGCGGAGCGCTGCACCTGGCGGCGGGTCCTCCGCGCTCGGCCCTGAAACGGGTCNCGCCGCCCCGACAGCCGCCGCCCCGGCGCCCAGAGCCGCCGCCCCGCGCCGCGGGGAGATGGCGCCCCGCGCCCCGCGCAGCTGAGCGCCGCCGCCGCCGCCGCAGGTGAGTCGGGGCCCGGAGCGCCCGGGGCCGAGCCGAGGGCGGGGAGCCCCGCTCCGGCGCGCACACCTGCCGTGCGGAGGGGGCGGCTGGAGGACGCGCCCGGAGCCCGGCGCCGCGGCGAGGGGGTCACCGCCCGCAGCGCCGATCGCCCGCGGCTGTCTCCCTCCCCGTGGGCTCCCCAGGCGTTTGTCAGCTTTTGGGGTGCTAGGGCTGGCTACAGCCGGCACCCCGGCGCGGGCAGCACTTCCGCAAACGTAACCGGAGTCAGGAAAACAAAGGCGCTGCCCGGGGGAGCCCTCGCCCGGCGCCGGCAGCAGCCCGGGTGCGGGGTGAGGCCGGGCCCGGTGTCCAGGCCCTTCTTGGCCCAGCCCCACTCGCGCCCTTGCATAAACATCGTCGCAGAAAGGGAGGCGAAAACCAGCAGCCAGCCAGCGAGCAGATATATAGCCGCTTGTGCGGCTGGAGGAGGAAACTGCTTCCCCCAGGTGAACAAATAGGGGGGGTGGAAAAAAAACCTCTTTCCCTGGCCTGCTACCATCCTAGAAGAAATACACCACCTCTGGGTTTCTTTACCTCAACTTGGCCTAACGTGTCCTTAGAGCCATTTTGAGGTAACAGTAGGGGTTTCTAGTCCTTTGGGGGTCCTGTTTATCTTCTACACAGCCCCCTACAAATTTAAGTAGGATGGTGAAAAATCCCAAATGCAACTTTCCCCTTCATTTATCCACCCCCACGTGAACAGGCAGGTGGATTGAATACCCTTAAGGCCAGGACACGGTACATTTCTCCTCTCCCACTCACTCGCAACCAAGAACGTTTCCTTTCATCCGAAAATGTTCAATAAACATTTGACAGAGCTTTTGGAACAGATAAAACCGTACCTGTCAGTAATAGGAAGAACCAACCTTAGAGAGCTGAGGTTTTAATCCCCACTGGTGTCTAGATTATTAGTATGTCGTCAGACGGGCCCCATCTTGAGCCTCCGTTTTCTCACCTGTCAAAGGAGATGGTTGAACAGTATAGTGGACAAGCTTCCTCCTAACTGTTCTAGAAGTTTAGGATTTTGTGGAAATCTAACCTCTTCAAAAATAAGCGAATGCAAAAGGTGTGGTGGATGTCCAGTTGACCAAGGAGGTGATAAAAGCAGGCCCCTGGTGTCTGCAGGGC
This sequence comes from Oreotragus oreotragus, assembly GCA_006410675.1. Lineage (NCBI taxonomy): Eukaryota > Metazoa > Chordata > Mammalia > Artiodactyla > Bovidae > Oreotragus > Oreotragus oreotragus. Next base: position 35,966 of record SJYX01023172.1, read on the forward strand.
ATTTATTTCCCTAAGACGTGACCACTGGTCTGCTACAGGTGTGTGTGTGTGCATCACTGATGGCCTTGGCAAGTGAAAGGAGAGGCCAGGAGGCAGCTTCATTGGAAAGGTCGGCTTTTGACACTTGAAGCTGCTGGTCATCAGCAGACATGAGAGGTATTTTCAGTGATTTTTGTGGTACTCAGATGACTTGTGTTTGTCACAAGTTGTAAGAAAAATTTAGGGTTGCTTTAAAGGAGGAGTCTTGGAAATTGCTGCTGAGCCCAGAGCAAGATACCCTGGGGGACTAGGAGGAGAAAGGATCATATTTCGATAATACATTACAGCTACTAGGCATGTTTACAGTAATTTATTTCTAAGACACTTTCTGTGTCTGTACGAATAAAATTAATATAAAAACATGAAGCTAAACCAAAACACAAAGATAAAATAGCAAGGTTTGCAGGTATTTGGTGATATGAGGTATCAGATCACCAGGTCTAGAATATATAGTTTCTGGATTATTAACGGTAATAAGGCACTTTTTGAGCACTTAGAATGTTCAAGGCACCATCTTAAACACTTAAATTCTAAAACTCTGTAAGATAAGTCTTTTCCCATTTTACGGATGATGAAAAATAAGCTCAAATGGTTAACGGAGTTAGAAAAACCACAAAATCAGTAGGAGGTGGGGTTAGATTTGACCCCGTGTCTCTGCCTCCAAAGCCCAGGAAATTTCCACACGGTGTCCCTCCCTATTCAAGACCCAGAAGCCTCACCACCTACGCAGGTGCCTTTCTTTGCTTCTTGCCTTTGAAAATTAGTTTCATTTCGATATACATACATTACTATGTTAACATTTATCTGTGTAAGATAACTACATACTTATAGTGCATATGTATTTGTGCCTGTACATTCACCCGTTTGTTCTCACCATTTGTATGTTGAAGGCAAGTGTAAAAATGATCATAACCAGACATATTAGTATTAGACCGAGAGGTTTTTTGTTTTACTTCTTTTGCTAGTCAGTAAATCTTGATTTAGCAATCTCAGTGTAGGGAAAGGAAGTGCAGTACATGTAAATGTGTCTGTAACTGCTTTGGCATATTAGGAAAAAAAATCATGATATGGTAAGTGAAAAAAGGAAATTGCAGAAGATATTTATATACAGACCTGCATATAAGCACACATATACCTTGTCTTTTCAGGTGGCTTCCTGAAGGAAGTGGGTTCAGATGATAAAGAGAAGAGGGTACTTTTCCTTTTTACCTTATAAAGTTATTTTGGGCTTACAAAATTTTTTTTTTTTTTTTTGGAACAGGCACTTGTTCTTTTAGTATATAAACTAAATAGAGAAACAAAAAGAGTGGAATTGATTCACTTAATAACAGAAAAATAAGGAAAAAAGTGAATGTGCCTAAAGTCTGTAATATTAGAGAAGTGAAACATGGGACTCAGGCTATCAAAGAGGAAGGTGGTATTCCGGAATCTGCAAGTAAGGGAGCAAAGGGTGATGAGTCTTGGATGACTAAGTTTTATCTTTTCTAATAATACCTATAGCACATTCTATATAGTATGCCCGATTTTCCTCCATAATAATGCTTCGGTACACACACCCCGATGTTTTAAATTTTATTTATTTTTTGGCTGTGCTGGGTCTTTGCTGCTTGCAGTTTTCTCTAGCTGCAGCGAGTGAGGGCCCCCCTCTGGCTGCAGTGCACAGGCTTCTCGCCGCAGCAGCTTCTCTTCATGGGGAGCAGGGGCTCCAGGGTGCGCAGGCCCCAGTGGCAGCTCCCGGGCTCTAGAGAACAGGCTCGGTAGTTGTGGCGCATGGGCTGAGTTGCTCTGTGGCCTGTGGGATCTTCCTGGACCAGAGATCAGACCCATGTCTCCTGCATTGGCAGATAGACTCTTTACCACTGAGCCCCCAGGGAAGCCCACACCCAGGTTATGGGTGCTAAGAGTTTCTTCCTTTTCTTGCTAGTGGTGGCTGTCTTTGGAAGCATAATTGATCTTTATGTAGAAGGAGGAGTGTGTGCATTGTATGGTCAGTCGTGTCTGACTCTTTTGCAACCCAGTGGACTATAGCCTGCCAGGCTCCTCTCTCCATGGGATTTCCCCGGCAAGCATACTGGAGTGGGTTGCCATTTCCTCCTCCAGGGGATCTTCCCAACCCAGGGATCAAACCTGTGTCTCCTGCGTTGGCAAGCAAATTCTTTACCACTGAGCCACCTGGGAAGCCCAGTAGTTAGGAGTAGGAGATATAAATTTACCTGCTGTGTCATTTTTATGAAATGACTTCAGGTGTAATTATTTTTAGTAACATAATTTCATGAGCAGGAAGCTAGTATCAAGTTAATCTAGTCTGATGCATATATATATCCATACATATGTAGTTTAGAAACATACATATGTATATATGTACATAATCTTGTCTGATGTGTATATATACAATCCCACAATTTGGCTTAGTTTTATATAATACTAATAAAAAGCACTGCTTCAGTTCAGTTCAGTCGCTCAGTCTTGTCCGACTCTTGCGACTCCATGAATCGCAACACGCCAAGCCTCCCTGTTCATCACCATCTCTCGGAGTTCACTCAGACTCACGTCCATCGAGTCCGTGATGCCATCCAGCCATCTCATCCTCGGTCGTCCCCTTCTCCTCCTGCCCCCAATCCCTCCCAGCATCAGAGTCTTTTCCAATGAGTCAACTCTTCGCATGAGGTGGCCAAAGTACTGGAGTTTCAGCTTCAGCATCATTCCTTCCAAAGAAATTCCAGGGTTGATCTTAGAATTCTTAAAAATTAATACATTTCCCTGCTCAGACTTAGAAATCCAGAATCAAATACATTCACATTTTTCAGAATCAAGAAAACACGTTCTTCCTTGTGTTTTGTACATGAAGGAAAAGTGAATAAGATTGGTTCATTGTAAATGCAATAGGTAATCCTGAGAAAAGGGTAACTGTAAAATTATTTTGCATAAGAGATATTCTGACAACTTTAGGTGACATCCAACATTTCATGTAGGGTTCTAATTCTGTTTTGGGCTGAGGGAAGTCTCAGTCTTTTGATTTAGGAAACTTTGTTGCTCAGTAGGTCCTCTTTAAACTCACAAATCAAGTGCAAAATCCTACCTGAGGGCAAAGCCAGTTTGGGTAAAACCTTTTCCTCAGAGCAAAAGGAATGTGTTATTTTCCAGGACACAGCATTTTGGATTCTTGGGAAATGCAGATGTATACATCTGCTGTGAATTCTGCATGGGGCAAAGAAAACATCCTAATGTCTCCATCCAGAACATTCCACTGGATATGATTCTTCCACAGTTAATTACCCAACATTAGCTGTCTGTGGCCATTATTATACCTTACTGGCATTTTGGAGGGTGAGAAGGCCAGTGTCAGCTTGATTTATTGTCCTAAATCCTGAATGACATGTTATCCAGTACTTAGCCCTATTGTTTGGTTTCAGTAACATTTGCTTTGTAGCTGTTTTTCCTTCTTTGTATTTATAAGATACTTATTTGGCATCATTTAAGTTAGTTGGCTGGGCGACTTTTGGAAACTATGAGAGTCATTTGCTAAGGTAATGACTTATGGGCGTTCAGCCCAAATAGAAAACTAAACCAAACCGAAACAAATAAAAAATGTGGAACACCTAAGCTGTGAACCTGTATATTAATATGTGTCTGTATTATACTGTAGCTGTTGCAACTGTGGTTGCTAGTCTGTGGCTTTAAATAGCATATGCGAACAGACACACATACACACCCGTATCTCAGCACCAACAAAAAATATCCCAAATGTTGTGTATTAAAAGTAGCTTCCATGACTTCGCTGGAGGTCCAGTGGTTACGACTCTGTGCTTCTGCTGTAGTGGGTGCAGGTTCTGTTCCTGGTCGGGAAACTACGATGTCACATGCCTTGAGGCCTGGTCAGAAAAAAGAAAAAAGTGAAAGTAGCTTTCATCTGCCTTTATCCCTTTGTCAATTACGTTGAAGAGATATTAAGGTTTGGAACTGTGAATGACTGGCCTGTATTACCATGGAACCTGGTGGTCCTACTGAATATTAAGAATAGGAAAGCATAGGGGCAAAGATGGGAAGAATACTAGGCTCTTAGAAAAACCATATTCCAGAGATATAAAAGAAGACTGAGGAGAGGAGGGCTGAGACATCTTTTCTGACATTGTCCTGGCCTGTGTTTGAGTAGGGGAGACAGATTCAGAGAATGTGCCTGAACAGGGAAGTCCAAGTCTTAATGAGTCTTTTCTTAACTCAGAACGAGGAAATGTTTTGATCTGAGACCAAGAGTGGAACTTAGGGGAGAGAAGGAGATGGGACGACGTGAATCAGTGGTGGGCGAGAGAGCTCTGGTGTGGCTTTGTGGGGGATAAAAGGAGAACTGGAAAGAGGAGCTGGTATCATCTCAACAAGTCTGATTTGTGGATGAATTGTGTCCAGGGAAAGTGAGCAAGAGGCCTAGGCTGGCATCTAGAGTGGGGCAGGTGCTCCTACCCCACTTCCCACGTGGCCATCATGGGGTGAAGACTGGAGACGGGGCCAGCAGAGCCCAGGGCTCCCAGAGGAGGAAGAGTGGGTCCCTATGAGCCACATGCTCAATTCTTATAACTGCTCTGGGCATTTTTAGGGACAAGGTTGAAGTGAATACCCTTGACCCAAGGTAACCAAAGCCTTTCTCAACAGAGCCAAGCCCAAAGCCCCCACACTAAACACTTAAAGCAGAACCATACAAAGTGACACACTCACTCCCTATGACTTTTACAGAAATGCACTGATCCAATCCAGCATAGCCCAGCTTCTGTAGCTATTGTGGAGTGCCTTCTTCTGTTTGAAAATGATTTCTGGGAAATTGTGTTTAATGAACGGATAGAACCCAAACTCACCTTTATGAGAGAGTTTGAATAAAAGAGTTTCAAAAGTGTAAAAATGACATCCATTTACCTTTTACTTCCTATTAATGAGGTTCCCCTATTTTGAAGATGTTTTATCTTTTAAGAGCGTCTCTAAGCTCTTGTAACTGGCCCTTTCAGTTGTTCCTGCAGGATCCTGCACAGTGATAGGCAGACTTCAATTGAGCAAGTCCCAGTGACCTTTCCAGGACTGCAGGATCAAAGGTGTCCCAGTTATCACTCAGATGCTTTGTATTTCAAATGATTCCTTTTAAATATGTACTTTCAAAGTGATACTTCTTGGGAAAAAAATCCGGTAAACTAAAAGAAAAAAAATTAAAGTAACTCCTAATTTTACTTCTTAGAGATTACCCTTAGTAACATTTTGATATTATTTTCAAATCTTTTTCTAAAGTATATTTTGTATAAAGGACAAAATTTATAAATGTAAACTCTTACATAGAGGTTTGTGTCTTGCTTTTTCTCTACTTAATGCTTTTTTTTTTTCCATGAACATTTATCTATATTCTGTTAATTTTAAGTTCTGTTCAGTTTTCCATCCTGTGGGTGTAAGGTTCTTTTTTTCTTATGTTCAGATACATAATTCAACTGCTTCTATTGCAGATCACTGACTTTGTCTCAGTTCTCATCATTGTGATAAACACCCATACACTTAAATCCTTGCCTTCTAGAAAGACTTTCCTTCTACTCTCAGTTATTGAGAGTGCCTATTAATATTTATCTTTACCAGCATTGAATATTTTCATTTTCAAAAGTATTAGTATGGTATGTTTATTGAAGTGTCTTATTTAATGGACTAGGTAATAAATCCTTTTCTGAAAGAAACTTATAGCACTTGGTAGCTCTGAATTCAACAGAGTCCCAACAGCATAAAAAGCAAGACAAATTAGATTACATATGCTGGAATGTGCTTAGTATATAAAACTTTGTTTTAAAATACAGTGTAGTTAGGGGGTATAAGGAAAAGTCATTGGTGGTAGCTACATGTCTATGGAAGAATGTATTTTAAACTATGAGATCTATATTTTGATCTAGATTGTAAACTCATAAAAAGACATGTTTGAGAAAGAAGCAGCTATAAATTTTTGTTTAGAATGCCATGTCTTATATATAGAGTATACATTCTTTAAGCCTCTTAACTTTCTCAGTGACTAATAATGCCAGAATAGCCAAGTCTTTTATTGAATAAGCCAGTCTTTTATTGACTAAGCATTTATCAAGCACCCATTATAAATATGGCATTATTTTACACAACTAACACGTGTGCTGATGTTCTAATCCAGTGTTACAGAACTAATACTTGGAGTTATCTTTTTATTTCTCAGTATAATTCTTATTTTTCCACAGTCTAATTTTCTTGTGTTTCTAGTATTTAGTATTTCCTGTATTTTAGATTTTAGACTCATAGTCCTATAATAATTGTATTTGATCAAATCAGTCCTTTTCTGAACAGATTTGAAAAAAAAAAGAATGTGTGTCTGTGTATATAAAATAAGCTTTCACATAGGTTTAAAAACAAAAAAAAACTTAAAAATCAAAAAGCATTTTAATAGAATTGTAGTTCCTTTTATAATCATATATATTCTGTATAAATTGCTTCTGAAGTATAAAGTGGTACTTTACAGAGAAGAATCTAAAACTTTAATTAACTCAACTTTCATTATCAACCTTTTAAAAATTATTTGTTTTATGCTTTGAAAAGATAAGGAAAGAGAAAGAAAAGGTAAGATTTTTCTGTGTTAACTTCTTGGCAAAGAAACAAAGATTGTGTTTATAATCATTAAAATAGTAAATAATTGGGTAATCGAGACAATTTTCAAATGATAAGGTTGGCTTGCTGTCACTGGGTTTGTGCTCATGTTGACCAGGTTTCCTGCTTGCCTTTTTCTCCCCTCTTCTAACGCAGTACCTGTTCTGTTACCTCGAAGGTGTTTGCAGACACCATGGTTCTCAGGCTCCGACTTGACGCTAATTGCCCTTGGGGGCCCCTGTCTGAGAAACTGCATAATGTCAGAAAGCTAATCGGAATTACATAAACATTAATTAGAGAAGAAGATAATATGATGGTAGCATCAGCATATATTTGAAAATGAGTGGAACATGTATGTATGACGCATTTATTCAGTGGTTTCAAAGACCACTGGCAGGAACTCCACAGTTGCATAGGTTAGAACTGTTGCCCTGGAGGAAGCAAGTGGCTGGTGGCTCCATGCCCACTGCCGTGGCTCCTGGATGGAGGAAAGTGGATGGGGAACCACTGAGTGGGCTTGTCTTTCATGACCTGTTGCTTATATTACAAGTTGAAAAGTATTGAGAAAGAATTTCACCTAATTTAAAAGCTATGCACGTTGTAACTTTTAGCACTCTTGGTTCAGTCATCTGAGTACCACCATTATTTGTAATATTATTTCAGTGGGGAAAAGGTTTCTAAGCTTCAGCTATGGAAGTTCAATGAATATTGGAAACCCAGCCTATTCAGGAGCTTGGTTATTCTAAACAGTTTCATTGATGCATCTGGCTATTGATCTTGGTTTAGAGAGAGATGACTGTGCACTGATTATAATTTTTACAAACCTCTGTGACCCCCTTAAATCCTTATATTGTTTTTCTTCTTGACAAATGCAGAGTGTCACTAACAGCATGTCTGGTAAATTTCACTTCCAATTTTGAACACTTATTGGATTTTTTTGGTTTGGATAAATTCACAAGATATAAAAAATTTTTTTAAACATTTTTTTTCCATGCTATACTATGAACCATTGCTTGTACCTCACACAGGGCTTGTTTTAAGACAGGAGGTTTATTTGAGAGATAGAAGGAAATGAGGTTCTGGGCCTTGCTTTGAATTTATTCTGTAACCTCTTGACACAATGTTTAACCAAAAGCCTTAAAGAAATGAATAGAAATCTGCTTCTATGATGGCTGATAAGGTCTGAGAATCTAAATTACAATTTTTAAAATTGATATTTAAGTGTGTCTTTCACAAAGTAGAAGTGAAAATCCACTTGGCTTTAATCACTAAAACGTTATTTAGGGTTAAAGTCTATTCTGCTTCCCCTCTTCTTGAGATGAAAATAATTTGTTCTTTTCACCATCTTAGCAAGTGAAGGAAAATATGTTAGAGATAGTTTCACCTCCTTTCTTTCACATTTACTGTGTTACAAATATAATTAAAATTTTCTTAAGGGGGCTGTATTTTATTTTACTTTTTACTTTACAATATTATATTGGTTTTGCCATACATCAACATGAATCCACCATGGGTATACACGTTTTCCCCATCCTGAACCCCCCTCCCACCTCAATCCCCATACCATCCCTCTGGGTCATCCCAGTGCACCAGCCCCAGGCATCCTGTATCCTGCATTGAACTGGGACTGGTGATTTGTTTCACATATGATATTATATATGTTTCAGTGCCATTCTCCCAAATCATCCCACCCTCTCCCTCTCCCACAGAGTCCAAAAGACTGTTCTATACATCTGTATCTCTTTTGTTGTCTTGCATACAGGGTCCTCATTACCATCTTTCTAAATTCCACATATATGCGCTAGTATACTGTATTGGTGTTTTTCTTTCTGG
>SJYX01023172.1:46181-64915 GCA_006410675.1 Oreotragus oreotragus
CATAAGGGTGGTGTCATCTGCATATCTGAGGTTATTGATATTTCTCCCGGCAATCTTGATTCCAGCTTGTGTTTCTTCCAGTCCAGCGTTTCTCATGATGTACTCTGCATATAAGTTAAATAAGCAGGGTGAGAATATACAGCCTTGACATACTCCTTTTCCTATTTGGAACCAGTCTGTTGTTCCATGTCCAGTTCTAACTGTTGCTTCCTGACCTGCATACAGATTTCTCAAGAGGCAGGTCAGTTGGTCTGGTATTCCCATCTCTTTCAGAATTTTCCACAGTTTACTGTGATCTACACAGTCAATGGCTTTGGCATAGTCAATAAAGCTGAAATAGATGTTTTTTCTGGAACTCTCTTGCTTTTTCAGTGATACAGTAGATGTTGGCAATTTGATCTCTGGTTCCTCTGCCTTTTCTAAAACCAGCTTGAACATCAGGGAGTTCACGGTTCATGTATTGCTGAAGCCTGGCTTGGAGAATTTTGAGCATTACTTTACTAGCATGTGAGATGAGTGCAATTGTGCAGTAGTTTGAGCATTCTTTTGCATTGCCTTTCTTTGAGATTGAAATGAAAACTGACCTTTTCCAGTCCTTTTCCACTGCTGAGTTTGCACAGGCATAGGAGGGCCTAGAGGAGCTATCTCACATTGAAGGTCAGGAACAGTGGCGGTAAGGAGATACCCCTCGTCCAAAGTAAGGAGCAGTGGCTTTGCTGAAGCAGCCGTGAAGAGACACCCCACGCCCAAGGTAAGAGATTGTCTTTAATCCATTGTATACTCTTGCCTCCTTTGTCGAAGATAAGGTGTCCATAGGTGCGTGGGTTTATCTCTGGGCTTTCTATTTTGTTCCATTGATCTATATTTCTGTCTTTGTGCCAATACCATACTGTCTTGATGACTGTGGCTTTGTAGTAGAGCCTGAAGTCAGGCAGGTTGATTCCCCCAGTTCTATTCTTCTTTCTCAAGATTGCTTTGGCTATTCGAAGTTTTTTGTATTTCCATACAAATTGTGAAATTATTTGTTCTAGCTCTGTGAAAAGTACTGTTGGTAGCTTGACAGGGATTGCATTGAATCTATAAATTGTTTTGGATAGTATACTCATTTTCATTATATTGATTCTTCCAATTCATGAACATGGTATATTTCTCTATCTATTAGTGTCCTCTTTGATGTCTTTCACCAGTGTTTTACAGTTTTCTATATATAGGTCTTTAGTTTCTTTAGGTAGATATATTCCTAAGTATTTTATTCTTTTCATTGCAATGGTGAATGGAATTGTTTCCTTAATTTCTCTTTCTATTTTCCCATTACTAGTGTATAGGAATGCAAGGGATTTCTGTGTGTCAGTTTTATATCCTGCAACTTTATTATATTCATTGATTAGCTCTAGTAATCTTCTGGTGGAGTCTAGCTCTAGTAATCTTCTGGTGGAGTCTTTAGGATTTTCTATGGAGAGGATCGTGTCATCTGCAAACAGTGAGTTTTACTTTTTCTTTTCCAATTTGGATTCCTTTTATTTTTTTTCTGCTCTGATTGCTGTGGCCAATACTTCCAAAACTATGTTGAATAGTAATGGTGAAAGTGGGCACCCTTATCTTGTTCCTGACTTTAGGGGAAATGCTTTCAATTTTTCACCATTGAGGATAATGTTTGCTGTGGGTCGGTCATATATAGCTTTTATTATGTTGAGGTATGTTCCTTCTATTCCTGCTTTCTGGAGAGTTTTTATCATAAATGGATGTTGAATTTTGTCAAAGGCTTTCTCTGCATCTATTGAGATAATCATATGGCCTTTATTTTTCAATTTGTTAATGTGGTGAATTACATTGATTGATTTGCAGATATTGATGCATCCTTGCATCCCTGGGATAAAGCCCACTTGGTCATGGTGTATGATCTTTTTAATGTGTTGTTGGATTCTGATTGCTAGAAGTTTGTTAAGGATTTTTGCATCTATGTTCATCAGTGATATTGGCCTGTAGTTTTCTTTTTTTGTGGCATCTTTGTCAGGTTTTGGTATTAGGCTGATGGTGGCCTCATAAAATGAGTATGGAAGTTTACCTTCCTCTGCGATTTTCAGGTATTAGCTCTTCTCTAAATTTTTTGGTAGAATTCAGCTGTGAAGCTGTCTGGACCTGCGTTTTTGTTTGCTGGAAGATTTCTGATTATAGTTTCAATTTCTGTGCTTCTGATGGGTCTGTTAAGATGTTTTATTTCTTCCTGGTTCAGTTTTGGAAAGTTTTACTTTTTAAGGATTTGTCCATTTCTTCCACGTTGTCCATTTTATTGGCATATAATTGCTGATAGTAGTCTCTTAATATCCTTTGTATTTCTGTGTTGTCTGTTGTGATCTCTCCATTTTCATTTCTAATTTTATTGATTTGATTTTTCTCCCTTTGTTTCTTGATGAGTCTGGCTAATAGTTTGTCAATTTTATTTACCCTCTCAAAGAACCAGCTTTTGGCTTTGTTGATTTTTGCTATATTCTCTTTTGTTTCTTTTGCATTTATGTCTGCCCTAATTTTTAAGATTTCTTTCCTTTTACTAATCCTGGGGTCCTTAATTTCTCCCTTTTCTACTTGCTTTAGGTGTAGAGTTATGTCATTTATTTGACTTTTTTCTTGTTTCTTGAGGTATGCCTGTATTGCTATGAACTTTCCTCTTAGCACTGCTTTTATAGTGTCCCACAGGTTTTGGGTTGTTGTGTTTTCATTTTCATTCGTTTCTATGAATATTTTGATTTCTTTTTTGATTTCTTCTGTGATTTGTTGGTTATTCAGAAGCGTGTTGTTCAGCCTCCATATGTTGGAATTTTTAATAGTTTTTCTCCTGTAATTGAGATCTAATCTTAATGCATTATGGTCAGAAAAGATGCTTGGAATGATTTCGATTTTTTTGAATTTATCAAGGTTAGATTTATGTCCCAGGATGTGATCTATCCTGGAGAAGGTTCCGTGAGCACTTGAGAAAAAGGTGAAATTCATTGTTTTGGGGTGAAATGTCCTATAGATATCAATTAGGTCTAACTGGTCTATTGTATCATTTAAAGTTTGNATTCATTATATATTGACTCTTTTTTATTTCTTCTAGGTCTTTGTTAAACCTTTCTTGCATCTTCTCAATCCTTGTCTCCAGGCTATTTATCTGTGATTCCATTTTGATTTCAAGATTTTGGATCATTTTCACTATCGTTATTTGGAATTCTTTCTCAGGTAGATTTCCTATCTCTTCCTCTTTTGTTTGGTTTGGTGGGCATTTATCCTGCTGGGTATTCCTCTGTCTCTTCATCTTGTTTATATTGCTGAGTTTGGGGTGTCCTTCCTGTATTCTGGCAGTTTGTGGAGTACTCTTTATTGTGGAGTTTCTTCCCTGTGGGTGGGGTTGTACAGGTGGCTTGTCAAGGTTTCCTGGTTAGGGAAGCTTGTGTCGATGTTCTGGTGGGTGGAGCTGGATTTCTTCTCTCTGGAGTGCAATGACATGTCAAGTAATGAGATGTCAATGGTTTTGGAGTAACTTTGGGCAGCCTGTATATTGGAGCTCAGGGCTGTGTTCCTGTGTTGCTGGAGATTTTGTGTGGTATGTCTTGCTCTGGAACTTGTTGGCCCTTGGGTGGTGCTTGGTTTCAGTGTAGGTATTGAGGTGTTTGATGAGCCACTGTCAATTAATATTCCCTGGAGTCAGGAGTTCTCTGGTGTTCTCAGGGTTTGGATTTAAGCCTCCTGCTTCTAGTTTTCAGTCTTATTTTTACAGTAGTCTCCAGACTTCTCCTTCTATACAGCACCATTGATAAAACATCTAGGTTAAAGATGAAAAGTTTCTCCACAGTGAGGGACACCCAGCGAGGTTCACAGAGTTACACAGAGAAGAGAAGAGGGAGGAGTTAGAGGTGACCCAAATGAGATGAGGTGGAATCAATAGAGGAGAGAGCAAGCTACCCAGTAATCACTTTCTTATGTGCACTACACAACTGGACCACTCAGAGATGTTCATGGAGTTGTACAGAGAAGAGAAGAGGGAGGAAGGAGACAGAGGTGGCCGGAGGTTAAAAGGGGGGAATCAAAAGGAGAGACAGGTCAAGCCAGTAATCAGTTCCCTAAGTGTTTCCACCATCTAGAACACACAGAAATTCACAGAATTGGGTAGAGAAGAGGAGGGGTAAGGAGGAGACACTGGCGACCTGATGGAGAAAAAGGAGAGTCCAAAGGGGGAGAGAGCAATCAAACCAGTAATCTCATTCCCAAGTAAAAATGGGTACTGAAGATTGGGTTCTTAAAGTTACAAAATCGATTAAAAAAAATACCAAAAAGTAAAGATTAAAAATTTAGAGTAGAGTTTGGAATTTCAAAAATACAATATTAAAGAAAAGAAAAAAAAAGAAAGAAAAAAGTCACAAAAATTAAAAAAATATATAGTTAAATGAAGTTTGCTTTTAAAAAAATAGGGTCTTTTTTTTTTTTGCAAAGTAATGGTAGGTTATAAAAGTGAAAATTAAAGGCATAATAGAGGACTTAAAAAATTTAAAAAATAATGATCATAAAAATAGTAAAAATATATCTAGGACTTTCTCTGGTGTTGTTGTGGGTATTGTGGGGTCAGTTCATTTTCAGATAGTTCCTTGGTCTGGCTTATATTTCTCAAGATCTATAGGCCCCTTCCTATGTAGTTGGTACTGACAGGTTTTTAATCTATTGCACCTGTCACTTCCAAGGTGGTTCCTTCCATTTTAGCTTCTTCTGTTTGCTGTTCTCTTCAGTGTCTGATTTCCCCCCTGACACAAAGGGGGAGGTGGTGGACACTTTTTTTTTTAGGCTCACTTGTTCAATTGCGCTGCGGGGAGGGAGGGACGCTGCAAACAAATAACAATGGCATGTGCTCAGAGTGCCTCAGCCACACTGGGCCTGTGCTCGCTCACGGCCCATGTACCCTCCCTGCCCACACTGCTCAGGCTCTAGGTTGCTCCTCCGGGAACCATCTGAGGCCAGCCCTGGGCTGCATGTACCTACCAGGCATAAGCCGCTCATGTCCAGGCACTCAGGTATTCCTCAGAGGTGCAGACTCGGTTGGGCCTGCATTTTGTGCCCTTCCCAGGTCTGGGCAGCTCTGGTGATGAGGTGTTTGGCGAGCACAGCCACTGCACCTTATCGCCTCCCCCGTCCCTGCTGCTCGGTTTTCTGGGTGTACAACCAGCACACCTTCTCAGGCTGATGTTGACCGTCCAGAACCCCAAGAAGTCTTAGTTAACAAAGAAGCCTGCTTACAGTTTTGAAGATAATGTCTCTCTGGGGCTGCAATTGCCCTCTTCAGGCTCTGGCTGCCTGTCACCAAAGGGGGATGGTCTGCAGTCAGCTATCTCTGTTCAGTCCTTTGTTCTGTGTGCAGGCCTAGCAGTGTCTTAGGTTAGGGCTGGCTTTTCGCGTGGTAGTTATCTCACAGCCTGATTTGCTAGCTCAAATTAGTTTGCTCAGATTGCGCTCGGGGCATTCAGGCCAGATCCTTACTCTAAGCAATGCAGACTGCGCCTCCCTGCCCAGCCCTCTCTTGCTACTGGCGGGTGCAGGCATCTGTGCTGTTTTTCCACTGGGCTCATAATCTGTGGGTTTTAATTATTTATTTATTTTCCCTCCCTCTTATGTTGCCCTCTGTGCTTCCAAGGCTTGCTACAGACCCGGCAGTGAGAGTGTTTCCTGGTGTTTGGAAACTTCTCTCTTTTTAAGACTCCCTTCCCAGAATGGAGCTCTGTCCCTACCTCTTTTGGCTCTTTTTTTGTCTTTTATATTTTTTCCTACCTCCTTTTAAAGACAACAGGCTGATTTTTCTGGGTGCCTAATGTCCTCTGCCAGCATTCAGAAGTTGTTTTGTGGAATTTACTCAGCATTTAAATGTTCTTTTGATGANCTTCCCAGAATGGAGCTCTGTCCCTACCTCTTTTGGCTCTTTTTTTGTCTTTTATATTTTTTCCTACCTCCTTTTAAAGACAACAGGCTGATTTTTCTGGGTGCCTAATGTCCTCTGCCAGCATTCAGAAGTTGTTTTGTGGAATTTACTCAGCATTTAAATGTTCTTTTGATGAATTTGTGGGTGAGAAAATGGTCTCCCCGTCCTATTCCTCCACTATCTTCTATAGTTCCCCTGATTTTTTTTCTTAAAATACATCTAACCATATCAAACCTATAAGAGGCTACTATATGTTTTTTTTCTTTAACCAGCATTTTAGTTGTTCCATCCTAATACCATAATAATAATAATAATAATAATAAAGGAAGGAGTTTTTCAACAAGTATATTAACTAATACTTGCAGGAATATAACTATGTTCAGGAATCTTAAAAATTCCCACTTTAAATATTTATGCTATTAATATTTTGAAATTAACAATTTATTTATTAATTTTTACCCCCAAAACTCACACACATTTTTTTAATTTTATATTTCAGTTCAGTTCAGTTCAGTTCAGTTGCTCATTCGTGTCCAACTCTTTGCGACTCCATGAATCGCAGCACGCCAGGTCTCCCTGTCCATCACCAACTCCCGGAGTTNTAATTTTTACCCCCAAAACTCACACACATTTTTTTAATTTTATATTTCAGTTCAGTTCAGTTCAGTTCAGTTGCTCATTCGTGTCCAACTCTTTGCGACTCCATGAATCGCAGCACGCCAGGTCTCCCTGTCCATCACCAACTCCCGGAGTTCACTCAGACTCATGTCCATCGAGTCAGTGATGCCATCCAGCCATCTCATCCTCGGTCATCCCCTTCTCCTCCTGCCCCCAATCCCTCCCAGTATCAAAGTCTTTTCCAATGAGTCAACTCTTCGCATGAGGTGGGCAAAGTACTGGAGTTTCAGCTTTAGCATCATTCCTTCCAAAGAAATCCCAGGGCTGATTTCTTTCAGAATGGACTGGTTGGATCTCCTTGCAGTCCAAGGGACTCTCAAGAGTCTTCTCCAACACCACAGTTCAAAAGCATCAATTCTTCGGCACTCAGCCTTCTTCACAGTCCAACTCTCACATCCATACATGACTACTGGAAAAACCATAGCCTTGACTAGACAGTCCTTAGTCAGCAAAGTAATGTCTCTGCTTTTGAATATGCTATCTAGGTTGGAAAAAAAAAAATAAAACAAATAATCCTACTATGGAATGATTTTAACCATGAAGTACATAACTTTATTTTAAATAAAAACTTGAATTAAAATAATAAAAATTCCTGGTACCGACTCTTTGTGACCCCTTTGACTGTAGACCACCAGGCTCCTCTGTCCATGGTATTCTCCAGACAAGAATACTGGAGTGGGTTGCTATTTCTTTCTCCATGGGATCTTCCCAACCCAGAGGTTAAACTCAGGTCTCCTGCACTGCAGGCAGATTCTTTACCATATAAGCCCACTGAAGAAGCCCAAAATAGCAAAAGAAAAAAAAAATCTTGATTATCAATAAACCTTTGAGAGCTAGTAAACATTATTTATTTTATTTTTTAAATTTAATTTTTATTTTATTTTACTTTACAATACTGTATTGGTTTTGCCATACATTGACATGAATCTGCCACAGGTGTATACGAGCTCCCAATCCTGAACCCTCCTCCCACCTCCCATTCCATATCATCTCTCTGGATCATCCCCATGCACCAGCCCTAAGCATCCTGTATCCTGTATCGAACATAGACTGGCACTTCGTTTCTTACATGATAGTATACGTTTCAATGCCATGCTCCCAAATCATCCCACCTTCTCCCTCTCCCTCAGAGTCCAAAAGTCCATTCTATACATCTGTGTCTCTTTTGCTGTCTTGCATGCAGGGTCATAATTACCATCTTTCTAAATTCCATACATATGTGTCAGTATACTGTATTGGTGTTTTTCTTTCTGGCTTACTTCACTCTGTATAATCGACTCCAGTTTCATCCATCTCATTAGAACTGATTCAAATGTATTCTTTTTAATGGCTGAGTAATACTCCATTGTGTATATGTACCACAGCTATCTTATCCATTCATCTGTTGATGGACATCTAGGTTGTTTCCAATTCCTGACTATTATAAACAGTGCTGCAATGAACATTGGGGTACATGTACTCTGGATATAAAGGGTCAAGTTTACAGGACTATGCACTCCAGACTACCAGGATTGCTTATAACTTTCCACTTTGTAAAATTACCATTTTTTTTCTATCTCATTTACAGACTGTATACCACTGTAACAAATTGTTGTATCTGCATCATGCATGCTGATCAGATACCCTTGTATTTATTATAGAAACTAACTCATGATTCCATAGCTAATCCAGCCATGCTGTCTGACAAATGTTTACCTGAGAGCATGACTGCCAGCCTTGGTGGGTGCACTTCTGCTTATAATTGTGGTTTAATCCTGTCCGACTCTTTGTGACCCGATGGACAATAGCTCTCCAGGCTCTTCTGTCCATGAGATTTCACAGGCAAGAATACTGGAGTGGATTGCCATTCCCTTCCCAGATCTCCCTGACCCAGGAGTCCTTGTCTCCTGCATTAGAAAGCAGATTCTTTACCTCTGAGCCACAAGGGAAGCTCACACTTCATGAGGAATCCATAAAAGAATCTCTCAGGGATCAGCCTCTCTGTGTGGTGTGATATTAAGATAAACTGAAAAGCAGAGTTCCTCTGAGATGATACAAATAAAATCTTATTTTAATGCTGAACACTATGGTTCCAAATACCTTAAGAGATGAAAAGTTATCCGTGTAGTACCAAAATCTGCACTGAAGACACATATAGGCTTTAAAGTCTGGCACATATGAATACATAGTGAAGATAATCATTTAATCTAAAATTACTTCATCTAGAAATTTCTCCTTAAACATGCTATTCCACACTCATGGAAAATACACATTTGTAGTCATTCATAACAATTATTCAAAACTTTGGGCAAATTTTTTTTTTTTTTACTTTATTTTACTTTACAGTACTGTATTGGTTTTGGCATACACTGACATGAATCCGTCATGGGTNTCCTTAAACATGCTATTCCACACTCATGGAAAATACACATTTGTAGTCATTCATAACAATTATTCAAAACTTTGGGCAAATTTTTTTTTTTTTTACTTTATTTTACTTTACAGTACTGTATTGGTTTTGGCATACACTGACATGAATCCGTCATGGGTGTTCATGAACTCCCAAACATGAACCCCCGCCTCCCACCTGTGCAAATTTTGAATTATATTGCAAATTTTTGGAAAAATATTTTCATTAAAGTGAAAAATCGAAATTTCAAAAATATTCATCTCTCCACTTAACATGTTCTTTGTTAAAATATATACTATTTTTCATTGAATAAAGACAGTGCTTCCAGAATTATTAAATAAAAATTTATTAAAATAGTAAACACACTAAAGTAGTGTCAGTTCTTAAATACAGAGCCCTGATTTTGGGGAGAAAATCCACTATTATTTCATCCTTTATTTTAATGCAATGCAAGCCCTTTTCTTTCACTTCATTTTAATAATTTAGTTTCATTATAATCATTTTATGGCCATCATTTATGTGTCATTGCCATTTTAAGACTGTTGTCCTTAAGGGGTAACCACTTTCTGCCTTGATATTTCTCATCTGTCCTTTTCTTTCTGACATATAGGCTTAATTGTAATTTTAAACGACCCCTGCTTTACTGGATCATTGTTAGCATTCTCCTCAGAACATGAAATAGGCTGGGACAAGAAGCTGCCTAATTTCCAGTAGTTTTAAGGGCTAGAAAAGAGCAGGGACTTCTGAAGTATGGCAGCTAAAAAAGCATCCAAAGCTCTTGGAACTGAATGAATGACAATAGTTCTACAGGCTCCTATGGTCTAAGAACCAAAACAGATTTTTCAAGGTCATCAGATTATGATTGAAATGTTCTGCTTTCCAATGTTAACTTGTCACCTATAAACAGTCAGCTTTACTCTTCAGCTTTAAAGCCCATAGTTCTAATTATAGCAGTCAGAATCCTAAGATGTGAATTAGCCTGAGTTTGGTATTGTTCCTAGCAGATGAATGCGCCCAAGTGAACAACTCCTAACCACATTCATGCAGCTCCATGAATGAGGCTCCAACAACCCCATCCTCAGGGCTCACTATTATGAGGCAAAATGCAATTATTTTCTTAGAATTGACAGTGCTTTACAGATACACTTGCATTTGACTAGCACCATAATCATGAGCAGGAAGAATTGAGATAACTAACTTTGGTAGTTTAATCAACACAAATTCAAGTTCTAACCAATGAATTTACCTTATTATTTGACATGGCTCTACACAAAGCTAACCACGGTCAAATCTGTGATTCTGGAAAAACTTTTTACTTTGCTATCTACATTAATCATGCTTTCATAATAATTCATAAAAACTCACTTGAAGCTTTTGTTATCCCTCCTGACTTTGATTCATTTATTCCTTATTCTCTTTCCTTGATTTTTTTTCTCCTTTCTTTATTAGTGTTTCAGACATCCTTGGAAATTATGGATAGCAAAAAAGTTCACTCTGAAAATAATCACTTGCCTTTTTAAGAAAAGTTATCCACACAAATATATTTTATTTAATCTTCATAAAAATGTGTGTAATCTTTCTTTGACACAAGTAACTTTTCCAGTCACAAATATGGAGAGTTTCTAAAGTCTCCTTAAGTCTAGATTCTGAAAGCTAGACTTCCCACTGAATATCTTTGAAGAAGATGTCTGGGGAGACTATTATTTAACAAAAATGACTTAATGACATAAGTGGGAGTTAAAACTAAAGAGGTGCTACTGTTACTGTTATTTCTACTTAGAGGACCATCTGTCATGTCTCAAGCTGTACCATGTACATAAGTCCCCACATCAAATAACTTTGATCTTATACTGCCATGATGTTTATGGTCCATTAAATATTCAAGAAATTGACAGATACTGGATGATTAATTAACTAAAACAACTCTATACATAGGCAGATTGGCTAGAGGTGGTAGAGATATAATAATTATGGCTAGAGATGAATTAAAAAGGAAAAGAGAATTAAATAAAAAGCCTCTCTCCCTTTTAGTAATTTTGGTTTCAGTTCAGTCACTCAGTTCTGTCCAACTTTTTGTGACGCCAAGGACTGCAGCATGCCAGGCCTCCCGGTCCATCACCAACTCCTGGAGTTTACTCAAACTCATGTCCATTCAGTCAGTGATGCCATACAACTATTTCATCCTCTGTCATCCCCTTCTCCTTCCACCTTCAATCTTTCCAGGCATCAAGGTCTTTTCAAATGAGTCAGTTCTTCGCATCAAGTGGCCGAAGTATAGGAGTTTCAGCATCAGTCCTTCCAGTGGACACCCAGGACTGATCTCTTTTAGGATTAGCTGGTTGGATCACCTTGCAGTCCAAGGGACTCTCAAGAATCTTCTCCAACACCATAGTTCAGAAGCATCAATTCTTCTGTGCTCAGCTTTATAGTCCAACTTTCACATCCATATATGACTACTGGAAAAATAATAGCTTTGACTAGACAGTCCTTGGTTGGCAATGTAATGTCTCCACTTTTTAATAAGCTGTCTAGGTTGGTCATAACTTTCCTTCTACAGAGTAAGTGTCTTAATTTCATGGCTGCAGTCACTGTCTGCAGTGATTTTGGAGCCCCCCAAAATAAAGTTTCTCATTGTTTCCACTGTTTCTTCATCTATTTGCCATGAAGTGATGGGACCAGATGCCATGATCTTAGTTGTCTGAATGTTGAGTTTTAAGCAACTTTTTCACTCTCCTCTTTCACTTTCATCAAGAGGCTCTTTAGTTCTTCTTCATTCTCTGCCATAAGAGTGGTGTCATCTGCATATCTGAGGGAATTGATATTTCTCCCAGCAATCTTGAATCCAGCTTGTGGATTTTGGTATTAGTAGAGGAAAATATTATTGTAAATGTAAGGAAGGTAAGAGGATCATTATAGGTTCTTCATCTCAGGAAATTTTATTTTGGAAACATATGTCTTTGATTGAGTTATGTGAAAACAATGCTGTCAACAAAGCAGAGGCACAGACTGTAACAAGGGCACACTGTTTATGTTAAACATAATCCAAAGTTTTCAAGGAAAAAGGTGAGAATAATGTTAAATGGAAGAGAATAAACTACGGTTTGAAACATAAGAGACTGTGGCAGTGTTCATTCTCATCAGTTCAGCACATTGATACCTGCTCCAGAATTACCAATTCCCTGGCCAGAGCTGAAGATTTTAGGTTGAAATTTCAAGGAGTGTTACTCAGACTTCTACACTTTTTCAGCACAGATAATTCACGTATGCACCAAAGATGAGGACTTTAAAACTACTGGTGTAAAGAATATCATCAGAAGATAATTATATGAGAACTAGAAATCTGTTAATAACTTATGAATTTATAGCGTAGCATACAGTTACATTTGTAAAACCTGATTTATTATGTCTACTAAATTTGGAAATAATTTCAGAAATGATCTAAGCTACTTTGAGCTATAATTTGTCTTTGTTATTTAGTTATTAAGTCATGTCCAACTCCTTGAGAACCCATGGAGTTCAGCACACCAGACTTTCCACTCCTTCACTATAATTTGTCCAACACATCTATTGAAAACTATTGACTCATTATCAAGACACAGAATGTCAATGACTTCTCATATTTGTGATTATCATATGTATTATCCCTCCCTTCCATCTGGCAGGTGAAAACATCTTAGACATCTTATTTCCTAAAATATCTTGTGGGCTAATTTTTTTTAAAGTGCTCAACTGCCTACACACACACACACATACACACACACACACACACACAGTGGATTGAATGACAAAGTGGAATGATATGAAACATAAAATATGAACTCAGGAGACAGGAACATTCTGCATCAAGGGCAGACCAGAGGATGCTGGATTCAGTAAGAACAGACCATGCAACATTTCTAAAGGGAATTTTTTTCTTTTATCCATAGTAAAATTTGAATTAGAGCAATCTCTTTTCAGAGAGCCTAGAGATCAGAAAATTGACAGAGAGTAGATATAAAAGTAGTGCTTCTCTGATACATGATGGTGACATTGTAGATTTTATTCAGAATAATTTCTTTTTCTCCTTTGGTAGGATAAAGGATAAGTCTCTGAAATTTATTAACAGTAGAAAGCTTTACTAAAAATTAGAAATAGGAACCATTTATTTCTAAAAATAATTTTTAAATAAAAATTTGATGTATGGCAAAACTGCCACAATATTTTGAAGTAATTATCCTACAATTAAATTAATTAATTAAAAATTTAATGCAAGACAGCAAAAGAGACACAGATGTGTAGAGCGGACTTTTGGACTCTGAGAGAAAGGGAGAGGGTGGGATGATTTGGGAGAATAGCATTGAAATATGTATACTATCATGTAAGAAACNATATACACAATGGAGTATTACTCAGCCATTAAAAAGAATACATTTGAATCAGTTCTAATAAGATGGATGAAACTGGAACCAATTATACAGAGTGAAGTAAGCCAGAAAGAAAAACACCAATACAGTATACTAACACATATATATGGAATTTAGAAAGATGGTAATGAGGACCCTGTATGCAAGACAGCAAAAGAGACACAGATGTGTAGAGCGGACTTTTGGACTCTGAGGGAGAGGGAGAGGGTGGGATGATTTGGGAGAATAGCATTGAAATATGTATACTATCATGTAAGAAACGAATTGCCAGTCTATGTTCGATGCAGGATGCAGGATGCTTGGGGCTGGTGTATGGGGATGATCCGGAGGGATGATGTGGGGTGGGAGGTGGGGGGGGTTCATGTTTGGGAGTTCATGTACACCCATGACGGATTCATGTCAATGTATGCCAAAACCAATACAGTACTATAAAGTAAAATAAAGTAAAAAAAAAAAGAAGAAGAGAGAGAGAGAGAACGGTCCTGATTCAAAGATTTTTATCACATTATTAGATCTTGGTCATTACCATCAGTGGTCATTTATCAATGAATTTGGACACACCCTACATGAACTGGATAATTTTCCCAGGAAGACATACATTACCAAAAGTGATCTAAGAAGTAACAGAAAACCCAGTAGAACAACAAAAAGTTCAACAGGTCTACTTATGATCTACTTATGCAAAAGTCACCTGACTCAAGACATATCCAACATCTGGGATGTGACTAACAATACACTTCTTTGGTAAATAGGTCCAGAAAAATATCAGATCTAATCAACTAAATCAACTAATCTCATAGTCTACGATATTCTGTTTTAAAAATGAATGAATATACTACAAAATAAATGTATAGTCAAATTTCAGTTTTGAACATGAATGCAAAACTCTTAAATAATAAACTAACAAAAAGAATTGAACAGTGTATGAAAAGATATACATATAAGAATATGTCATGTTTAAAATAGGCTTTAAGACTTTCCAGGCAGTCCAGTGGTTAAGACTCTGTGCTTCCATTGCAAGAGGCAAGGGTTCAGTCCCCGATCAGGGAACTGGGATCCCACAGGCCACACAGTGAGGCCCCAAATAAGAAAAGACTTCAAATATAATTCAATATTAGAAAATCTATCATTTTTATTCCCTTCATTAACAAAATAACAGAAAAATTTATCATAACAGTTGCCCCTATTTTTCAGATAAAAGCCAGCATCCAATAATTTCTAAAAAGAAAATCTTTAGCAAGTTAGAACTCCAAACAAGTGTTCTTAATCAGAAAGCAGATGTAAAGCAGAAATCTACAGCAAACATCACACTTGGGAATCACACATTTCAGTCTTTGAGAGGTCAATGTGGAAGTGTGTCTTCCTGAATTTGAACCTGGCGACCCCACCTCCTAGCTGTTGGATTTGCATTTCTGACATCAGGAAATGAAGAAGTGGAAGCTATGTTTTTCTACTCATCTCTTTTCTTTCTCTAACTGAACAGCCCTCTCATCCCTTCCTTCGGTTTCCCCAGTAGCACTAATGGTAAAGAATTTGCCTGCCAATGCAAGAGACCTCAGATCTTGACATGGATTCAGTCCCAGGGTTGAGAAGATGCCCTGGAGGAGGGCATGGCAACCTCCTCCAGTATTCTTGCCTGGAGAATCCCATGGACAGAGGAGCCTGCTGGGCTACAGTCCAAAGTTCTCAGAGTCTGACACAACCGAAAGGGCAGCATGCACACACCCTTCCCTTCCCTTCCCTCTGAGTTCCCTTACTGGCCTCTCTCCATGCAGCAAATGATGAGGTGAAAAGGGAGGAGAGACTGGATCCATGGCTATGCTCTGTATATGTCTTTGAGCTCCATTTTCTCAAGGACTGAATCAGCTTTACCTAGGCTGCCTCTATCCAGTGATCTCTTTCCCTCTGGAGGGGCAGCCTCCCTCCCTGCAGCACCCGTGTCGGATTCCCCTGCCAATGTGCGTGCTCGCCAGGCTTGGTTTAGGGACCCCCCGGGCAGTCCCGTGTCCTTCACCCTCCTCTGCAAGTCTCAGTGCTCTTCTGGGGAAAGCCATCAAAAACTGCTGGAGTTCTGTTCCAGATACTCAGTCTCATAAGGAAATAGGGTGCTGTGGCCTTTCCGGGGTATACCTTTGGACTCGTGCATTCTAAACTCTGGTTTCTTCATGACTAGCAAGGGTGAGCTACTATACCCATCACTTCTTCAGAAACCCTCAGACAAGAAACTGGCTTTAGTTTTTATGTGTTAGCATATCATACATTTCAATAGATACACATTGCTTTCATTGCCCCCAACATGTAGGGATCAGAACAAAATGCTATACTTCTAAGCATGAAGAACACTTTGCAGCAAGTACCCTCTCCTTCCAAATTCCCTCTCCTTTCTTTTATTGATAAATGCTGTCAAAGCAAGTTAGCCCTATTGGCACCCAAGGTCAGACTAGGAATCTCCTAGGGCTATCTTTGAGCTTGACTTTGGAGAAATTAGTAACTTTGTTCTTGACACAGATATGTCTGTACTTTTAGCCTTACACTGTTTGGTAATGTCGAAAGCCAGGAAAACTTTCAAATACTTCCCACCATCCTCTCACATCATTATGTATAAAAATGAAAAATTTTAAATCACTAAGAGAAAATAGAGAATATCTTTATGGCCCTGGAGTAGAGACATTCTTCTTGAAGAATAATTTTTAATGCAAACAATTACCACCATGGAGCACGTTTGTTTAGAATTTGTGAACAATTCAAGAAATCATTGCAATATGAAAAGATAAACTATGGGCTAGGGAAAATATTTGCAATATATGTAACAGACAATGTGTCAGTAAGGAAAAAGACACATACCTGAAAGAAAAATGGACAAGAGTGAAAAAGTAATTGATAGGAATAAAAATAGAAATGGCCGTTGACAGGATATCTACCTTCTTTAGGGAAAGACAGATTGAAGCAACAGTGAGATAACACTTCCGGTCTCATCAGTTAGGCAAAAATGTAAAAGCTGAACACGGCCCCCAAGCTTGCCGAGGGACAGGGAAACAGGTGCTGTCATAGTGTCTGTGCATAAACCGGGAGATCCACTTTGAAGAGAAACTGAGCAGGAGCTGTTAGACCCCAGCAGCTCTATTTATGGGTTCCCCCCTGTAACAGAAACTCCAGCACATATGCTCAAGGAGAACTGTAACAGAATGTTGTCACAATAGTCATTCTAGCTGCAATTATAAATTCAAATATGATATAGTCATAGAGCTGTTAAAATGAATAAGTTAGATATGTGTGTCTCAAGATAAGTAGACCTCCAATTCATAATGTTGAGTGATAAAAAATGACTTACACAACTGTTTGTACACTATTACCTAAAACATAATGAAACATACCAAACCACACTATACATTTTTATGCATACATATATGTGAGCCAA
Source organism: Oreotragus oreotragus (assembly GCA_006410675.1). NCBI lineage: Eukaryota > Metazoa > Chordata > Mammalia > Artiodactyla > Bovidae > Oreotragus > Oreotragus oreotragus. Next base: position 63,008 of record SJYX01023172.1, read on the forward strand.
ATATTTTAAAGTTCTGAAAAATACACATTAAATGCATAAAATTATGTCAGTGGAGAGAAGAAAGAATGGGATTAGAGATGGTTTCAAAGGCATTTAAAACTTAATCACAACAATCTAATTTTTTACAAAAGGAATGGATTTTTGTATTACTTATTTAAAATCTTAAAGTAAAAGTGAAGGTAAAGAGAATAGACTCTGGAGCCAGAAAGATTTGGTTTAGCTCTTAGCTTCTGATTCGACACTGAAAAAAAAAATGTAATGTCTGAAAATAAAGAAAAACCATATATATATATATATATATATATATATGGGCATATAGACGCATATGTAAAAATAGAGAGCGTCTGTGGAGTGAGTTACTGCACGTGACGCACAGAGCACCATGTCTGCTTGTGGCAGGTGCTCAAAACATGCCCATCTCCTCCCCTCCCTCCAGTGAAGACAGCGCATACATAGTGGTGCTCAGGCCTCTCCCGAGGCTGCACCTAACCTGTGCGTTCACTGTCTTTCTTCAGTGAGTCTGAGAAATACTTGACCAAGAGAATGGGAAAGATCCCAAATCCTAAATTCAGACGTGACTCATTAACCTGTATATAGCCTTGACTTCTCTTTAAAACTCATTTGAAAGTTTTAAAGCACTTTCTTCAGTCAAAGGAACTGAGACATTATTATACGAATTATCTTAGAAAACTAGAGGAAAGAGCCAAACGGTCTTTGAAAAAACATTTTCTTTGTCTCTTTGACAAATATTTCTAGGCATGGTAAAATAAAATATCCCACTGTAAAAAGATAAAGTGTCCCCACTTGGGATATTACTTTCTGAATAATTCTGTGGATAGTCCCAGTTTGAGCGCCAACCCATAACTCATTCCCGGAGGTTTGTTAGAATCATAAACTGCCAAAGTACAGTTTTATGAAGGACAGGAGGACCTCAGACTGAACTTCTCCAATTAAACAGATTAAAATTTAGCTGTTATTTCCGGCCAGGGCCATGCATTATTGTTTTAATACAGAATAAACATAGATTTACCAAAGCAGTGAAGCTTGCAACTGGTGAAAGTCCTTCTTCCTAATTTCCCCAATGGAAACGTTTATTTATGTAACTCCAATCATAAAGTTAAAAAGGAATTAAATGCATCTAAGGCAGAAAAATGAAGAAAGAAAACATCTGTAACGTAGAATAAACATTTGGGACCAAACTGAGTCTCAGTTATTTGCATATTATGTTAATTTGAGTTAGATGTAAAGTACTTGAATAAATACTACAGAGCAATAAAAATAAATAAATATACAGAGCGATAAGATATACTTTTAAAACATAATGTACCATTGTACAAGTAGCAATGAAGATAATTTGCCTAGAAAAGTATTAGGCCTTGAGAAATGTATGCCCAAATACAATTACTGATGGAAGATGAATATTTTTGGTTTAAGTTGGCCCATATATTTTTCTCTAAAAATAAATATAGTCTGAGAAGAATGAGAATAAACTAATATTTGTAAAATCTTTGACAATTTGGGATTTTGAAGACAGAGGTATTACTTTTAAAGATTAAGTATTATTGTTTTACCTTGAGTTTGATTAGTTCATGGTTTAAAATTTAGTTTTTTCCCTCACACAACAACTTTCAGTTCAGTTCAGTTCAGTTGCTCAGTCGTGTCCGACTCTTTGCGACCCCATGAATTGCGGCACGCCAGGCCTCCCTATCCATCACCATCTCCCGGAGTTCACTCAGACTCACGTCCATCAAGTCCGTGATGCCATCCAGCCATCTCATCCTCGGTCGTCCCCTTCTCCTCCTGCCCCCAATCCCTCCCAGCATCAGAGTCTTTTCCAATGAGTCAACTCTTCGCATGAGGTGGCCAAAGTACTGGAGTTTCAGCTTTAGCATCATTCCTTCCAAAGAA
>SJYX01023174.1:11271-23922 GCA_006410675.1 Oreotragus oreotragus
GGGGCGGGGCCAGGCTCGCAGTACAGGCCCCGCCCAGAGTTCCGGAGCCCACCCACCTCCCTGGCGGGTCAGATTGGCGGTGAGTTCTGACAACCTACGTCTTAAGGGCCCTTCTACAGTGGAATCCCTCTCACCAAGGCCGATTGGGAGACGAGGGCAGGTCCTCCCCCTGGCCCCCACAGCGGGAAACACCCCTTCCGCAGCCCTGAGCGCCCAGATGTCCAGCCTCGCCCTCTCTGTGCTCAGTGCTTCCTCCTGTGAAATGGGATTGCATTGTTCCCCGGGCAGAGGCCGCGTCCTGACAGCCTCCTCTGCTCCGCACGAGGGTGGGAGGGGGTTAGAGCTTGAGGTGGGCCATGTCCCCACAGCAAGATGGCGGAGGGCAGGAGCCTGCCTGAGGTGCGTGCACTGGTTGGGGCTTCGCATGGCATCACTGACCTGGCCCACAAGCTTCACTTCTATGACCAATGGGCTCCGAACTATGACCAGGTAATCGTCCATGTCCTCACCTCTGCTCTCTTCCGTTTACCTGGCCTCAGTTTTCCTGTCTGTAAAGCCGGAATAGTAAGCCTAGCATCATCCCAGGGAGATGAATGTGAGAGTGAAGTAAGATTTGGGTGCAGCCTCCAGTCTTGTCTGCTCTCGCTCCGACTCCTCTTCAGCCCAGCTACAGTGGCCCTGCCCTCTGATCCTCTTCCAGACTGACAGCCCCTAGAAACCAGGAGCCAAGACCTCCTCACCCAGGTACAGGAGTCCAGGCAGAGGAGCTGCCTGGAAGAGGTGCCGTGAGTGATTACAATGAACTAAGCAGACAGTGATGCCAAGGCCCACAGAAAAGGCCTGTTGGCAGAGAAAAGCACCTCACACCTGCATCTCCCCTCACTGTAGTTCCACCAGATGCTGGGCCCCCAGCACACACATACAGCTTGGCTTGGCTGACTCTACCACACAAGAAGGGCCCCTAAATGCTGGAGCATGGGGTGGTGGTTGACTCAGCATTCTGTCCCCAGGATGTGGCTGCCCTGCAGTACCGCGCTCCTCGCCTCGCAGTTGACTGCCTCACCCAAGCCCTTCCGGGTCCACACCACGCTGTCCTGATCCTGGATGTGGCCTGTGGTACTGGCCTTGTGGCTGCAGAGGTGAGGCCACCCCAGACCCCCTTCCTTCCCGTCAGCCCCTACTTGCTCTAAATTCCTACTACCCCAGCCCCAGATCCCCACTTGCCTGCTCAGACTCACTGTTTCCAGACACTGGGGCCACATCCACCGTGGAGTGAGGTGCAGGGACCCAGCTGGGAGGTGGCAGATGTGAACTGTGAGTGGGTCCCCCCACCCCAGCTGCAGGCTCAGGGCTTCCGCCAGCTGCATGGAGTGGATGGAAGCCCAGGGATGTTGGATCAGGCCCGGGCCCGTGGCCTCTACCAGTGCCTCAGCCTCTGCACCCTGGGCCAGCAGCCACTACCCAGTGCTGAAGGTACTTCCCCTCCCCTCTTGACAGCCCAAGGCCCACCCTCTGACCTAGCCCACCTGACAGCTGACAGAGCCCCTTCCTTTTGCCAAGACGCCATCCCCCTTGCCTAGCCCACCCCAAGTCCCCTCCCACACTGAGCCCCTCAATCTCTCATTGAGGGACAATCTCTCATTGAGATGCTTCCTCTGAAACCTCCACCCCATGACCTTATCTCAGTCCAGGACTGAGCCACAGCTGCTATATGGCCCAAGGGATCATGGTCCTGCAGACCCCCGGCAGCAGGCCTGGTCCCTCCCCAAACCCCACCATGAACAGTCCTCCAGGGTGGTCTGAGGCCACACTGAAGCCAAACCACCACACCATATCCACACGCCCATACAGGAACCTTTGACGCGGTGCTGATGGTGGGTGCCCTCAGTGACGGCCAGGTGCCGTGCAGCGCGATACCTGAGCTCCTGCGAGTTACCAAGCCAGGTGAGAAGCAACCCATCCAACCACACCCACGCACACCTTCCCTTCTCCACACGCACAGACACAAGCCTCAGACCCCTAAGGCCAAGCGAGGTATGGGGTGGGGTTGTGCCTGGGGTCACACAGCCTAGCATCTCAGCCACCAGCTTCCAGACCTGGCTCGGCCTCAGCTGCCACCATCAACAGACTGAGGTGGTCAGCTTGTCTCTCAGCCATTGGGAAACCGGAAACAGCTCCACTCCTTTTTGGCCTCTGTATCCTCACAATAAGCAGAGTGCAACCGTCCCTTCCCCACAAGCGTTGCAGTGAGAATTGGGTGAAGTAGTGTCTATCAGGGCTTCCCTGGTGGCTTAGACAGTAAAGAATCTGCCTGCAATGTGGGAGACCTGGGTTTGATCCCTGGGTCAGGAAGATCCCCTGGAGGAGGGAATAACTAACTACCTACTCCAGTACTCTTGCCTGGAGAATTCCACAGACAGAGGAGCCTGGCAGGATATAGTCCATGGAATCGCAACAAGGTGGACACAACTGAATGACTTTCACTTGCTCACTCAGCGTCTATAAGGCCTGTATTTCAATCCTGGCACATAGTAGGGGCTCAGTTCAGTTCCCTCATCTTCCAGCTTCCCCACTAACTCAGGGCCAGCCATTAGAGGAGTCTCACTTTTGAGGCCTGTTTTCTCATCTGTGAAATGGAGCTGATAGATATAAGCACTTTTCTATAAACTCCACACACGGGGCTGGTGTGCGGGTGAAGATTGTGGTTACTGTGTTCCTACTGTGTGCCTTACCCCATGGGAGCCTCTGGACTGAGGAGAAGGTACACACGCACCCCACACTCCCAGGGAAGGGGCCAGGGGAAAAAGACCAGGCTGGAGGTGGGCCCCAGGAATGTGGGTGTTCAATCCTCCGAGAATTTAGGGAAGAGAGGCATCTCCCACTTCTGGCATGCGGGGGGTGGGGGTGACACGCAGGTGCACAGTCTAAGCAAAGTCCCAGCAGAAAGGAGAGTGATGAAGTATGAAGATTCTGTGGTTCAGACCCTGCTGAAGCACAGGATCTGGGAGCCTGAAGGTGCCCCATCCCAGCAAAACCTCATCTACTCCTGCCTGCTTCACTGCCCGCAGGGCCCAGCAGGGGCTGTGGTTAAATCAGGGCATGTCCGGGCAGGCTTACCCTCAGGGAACCACAGAGGCTGACAGATGCAAGGACATTGTGCTGGGGTCAGAGAGAGAGGTAGTGATCAGGCTCAGGGAGACAGGAAACTTCTATCACCTGAATCAGTAAGGAGACCAGGCCACCTCGCCCAGCCTGGGCTTGCCAGACCCCTTAGCTGGCCAATCTGCCTGCCCACAGGTCACAGGCTCTCCTGCTTCAGAGCCTTTCCTCTACAAAGCTCCCTCTCCACCAGAAGCACCCTGCTTCTCCTTACCTCCTCCTCCAGGAAGCCTTCCAGACCCCTGTCTCTCCTGAGTATATCTGAGCCCATGCTGGGCATACAGTAGGTGCCTAGAGAAGACCTGGAGGGACAAGGTCACTCATTGTTTTAGCCAGTGCTTACTGAGTGTGCTGGCCTTCCTGTGAGACAGGGCAACCTTCGTCACTTTGCAAGCTGGGAAACTGAGGCCCCAAGAGGTGAAGGGATTTGCTCTAGGTCCAAAGCCCATGAGCGTTCAGACACAACCATACCCTCCAGCAGACAGACTGGGTGAGCAGTGAGAAGGTAGCCCTCTCTGTCAAGGGGATTCAGCCAAGAATTCCCAGTGGAAAGGATGCTTGAGCCTTGAAGGGTACATAGGAGGCCATCAAGCTGGGGGAGCAGAACGTATGCCTGGGGGAGGGGTCAGTGAGCCCCAGAGGCTTGGAGATGGGAAACAGCTGGCCTGGGTTCAAAGCTGGGAGGACTTCCGCCTGTGAGGATGTGAGTGGGAAGGAAACAAACTTCCCTGTCCCTGGCTCCTGCCCTCCCCCCACTCACCTGCTCCTCTCCCACCCCTCCCCAGGTGGGCTGGTGTGTCTGACCACCAGGACCAACCCATCCAACCTGCGATACAAAGAGGCGCTGGAGGCCACCCTGGACAGGCTGGAGCAGGCCGGAGCATGGGAACGCCTGGTGGCCCAGACTGTAGACCGGTGGGAACTGGCCACCTCCGAGCTCGAGGTGGGGCCTGGCACCTCCGACAGTGATGGCTTCATCTCCGGCATCATCTACCTGTACCGGAAGCAGGCGGCAGCCCAGGCTGAGGGAGGGAGGCCCGGTGCCTAGCCCCCAGCTGGCCTCCGACCCTCCTGTGGCCTCAACCTCTGCTTTGCCTGTAAAATGAAGCCAGTGAGTCACCCCTGCCCCCAGGAGAGCTGTGCCTATTAAATGAGACCCAAAGTGGGGATCGCTGTGGTTTTTCTCACCCCCCGCCAGAGTGACGTCTGTCCCAGTGGGAGACGGAGAGAAGAAACAGGACAAAGAGGGCCCCCACCCCTGGCTGTCACTGGGCCTTGGCACGCCAGGGCCACAGGCATGACTCCGCGACTCCTCCCAGCGTGGAGGGCCCCCTCCCTCTAACCCGCAGACCAGGAACCCGTGCTCACACATCTGGCCAAACACTTTCACGTGTCCTGGGTTCGGTTTCCTCATCTCTAAAGGGATCGGAATGCAGAGTGGAAGATCTCAGGGCGTAGCTTGGAGGCTGCCCCAGAGCCGGGCAGGTGAAAGGGCCTGGGTGACTAGTCAGCACCAGCACTGGTGGGGATGTGCCCAGGGCCGATGATAACTCCTCCATACAGGAGCCACAGGAAGGCTTCATGGAGGAGGAGGTGCGGAGCTGGGCCTTCAGGACTAACAGGGTTCAGAGGGTGGAGGAGAGAAAAAAGACGTTCCAGGCTGAGGGCAGGGACAGCCTGAGCACAGGCTGGGAGAAAGGATCTAGGGGATGAGCCGACCAGCCTGGCTGCCCTGACAAACCTGGAACAAAAGTGGGAGAGAGCAGGTGGCCCATCCCCCAGGGCTGGCTGTTCTCATCTGTCCTCCCTTCTAGGATCCCCAGCACTTCACGAGGATCCTGGGCTTTACACTGACAAACAGAGGGCTTGAGCAAGGTGGCTACAAAGGTCAGGGCCAGTTTCCATGCCTCACAGTTCCCCAATATCAGTTTTGTTAAGTCTTCCCATCCCAGCCACTCCATGGCGGTCCTGCCCCTTATCAACCCCCTGCCCAGGCCTCCAACCCCGCCCCTCCGCCCCATGTCCACAACTGAAATCAGATCAATACAGAGAATTCCTGTGCACAGGTCCCATTTATTGTAGAAAATAATAGTAATTACTGTGACAAATAGCTTAAATTACAAAACAGAAACCATGTAGGAGGCAGGGGAAAGCCCCAGGACTTCCTGGGATGAGGGCCAGAGAAAGAGTGTTCCCCCTGCCCTCTCCAGGCTGCCAATGACCTTGGCAGGGGCGGAGGATCCAGAGGTGGCCAGGGTCAAGGGGCTGGGGGCCACGGTCAGGGGCTGGAAGGGGTGCAGGCAGCTTGGGCCACCTCTATGGCCTCCTCCCCCACCACTACCCAAACCAGTTTGTAGCACCTCCACCCCTCCCCTCTAAACCTGTCCGTCCACTCTGTGCAACTAAGCTCCAAGGGCAGGTAGGTGAGCAAGGCGGCCATTCTCATGGCCCCAGGTTTCCATGGGCAAGACCCAGCCTAAGTGCTCACTGGCCCAGCCAGAGAATGCTGGCAGAGGGGAGCAGGGAGGATCGAAGAAGGGGGACAGTGGTCAACGTGGGCCCCATGGTCCACTGAGCACCCACTCAGAGGCAGAGCCCAAGCAAAGTCAAGGCTGAACTGTCCTGGCCAGCAGGAGCCAGCCCCCTGTATCCACAGCCATTCAGAGGAGGGTGGCCCAGGAGTCTCTTTCCATTCCTCCTTGCTGGTGTTGGAGGTGGCTTTGAGAAAGTGTCTGAGAGGGCCAGGAGGCTTTGGGGGCTGCTGACCTGGTCCCCTGCTGCCCATGGCCAGGCCATCCGCCTAGGGTCACAGATTGCAGTGAGCTCAGTCCAGGGAGAAACAAAGACGAAAGGAAAAAAAAAAATTTAAAGAGTCAACAATAGTGCCTTAGACGTAGTTGCTGGCTGGGGCAGAGCGGGCGGCGGAGTACTTAGCGGAGTAGGGCTTGTCGTTGCGAGGCGGGCAGTTGAAGCAGAGCAGGGCTCCCCCAAGCATCAGCAAGCCAGCGGCGGCCCAGCCCACGTAGAGCGAGGCCCCCATCTCCCGCTTCTGGCCCGAGGCTACCAGGGGGTTGTAGAAGTCGCGGATGACGTTGTTAGCCGTCCAGGACACGGGCACCATCACCAGCAGGCCGGCCAGCAGGAACACCACGCCGGCCACGATCATGATCTTGGCCTTGGAGCTCTCATCATCCACGCAGTTGGTGCACTTGCCGCCCACCACCGACAACAGCACGCCAAACACGGCCAGGATGATACAGATGACGATGAGGGCGCGGGCCGCCTGCAGGTCCTGCGGCAGCGCCAGCAGCGAGTCGTACACTTTGCACTGCATCTGGCCGGTGCTCTGCACCACGCAGTTCATCCACAGGCCCTCCCAGATGGTCTGCGCCGTTACGATGCTGCTGCCGATGAAGGCCGTCACGCGCCACATGGGCAGCGCGCAGCTCAGGATGGCGCCCAGCCAGCCCAGCACGGCCAGCGCGATGCCCATCACCTGCAGCCCCATGGAAGCCATGGCTCAGCGTCGGCAAGGAGGCAGGGCGCGTCTGGGACCCGAAAAGGCGCTGAGGATCTGCCTCTGGAGACTGTAGGAGTCCAAGAGCCGCAGACGGCTACTTCGCAGCAAGGCCTGACACCGGAAGGGAGTCCGAGGGCAAAGCCAGTTGGAGCCGCTTCAGGCGTCTCTCCCGAGAGAGTCAGAGGCACAAGCCCAGAGAGTGTGACCCGACCAGTTCCCTTCCTGCCAACAGCTGCCACAAGCTCGCGGGCTCAAAACTGGAGCGGTTATATGGTGCTCCGCGGGAGGGGCGGGGGCCGAGGGAGGGGTTTCAGTCCCTGGAGCCGCCCCTTGACCAGTTCCTCTAGATTCCTGAACCTGCCAACAAAGGGACTTTCAGGTCCCAGCCCTGGGCCCCTGAGTCACGATCCAGTCTCAGAGGAAACTGCCCTTTCCCCCTGCCCCCAGGCCCCTGCTGAGGTCACCCAGGAGACAGACACTGAGTCACAGCCTCCAAGCACCTGGACATCCCTGAGGGCCGGGAGGAACAGTCAGGCCCAGCCGGGTTTGGGGACCTGAAGAGAAGGATCCCCACGTCCCAGGGCTCCCTCATTCCGGGCTTCGATGGATGGATGGGATGGGAGTGGGGGATTGTGTGACCACCTTCAAGGAGGGGGTCTGAGGATAAAGTCCTGGAAATGCCAAAGAGCAGCCCCACCTTGATTACTGTTGGCAGAGTCTGTATCAGCTTCATCACTGGCCTGATAATTATTAATAGCTAAGAGTCTCACCAGCCACCATCCTCACCTGAGATCTGGACATTGGCCTGGTGAGGTCCAGTTTTAAGGAGCAAGGGGCTGGGGGGGGGTGCCCGGACTCCTGGGTCCCTCACCTGCCCTCCTCCTCTCTCACCACCATCACTTGGCTTCCCAACCCTGCAGAGGATGGGTGTTGGAGGAGACACCTTTTTGGCCAAAGAGAGAAGAAAGCCTGCTCCACCCCACCCCCGGACCCCCAAGATCAGAAATTTCAGCCAGTTGCTGCTGGAGCTAAGTTGGCTTGGCCAGAACTAGGTGGTGGGGGAAGTCAGCAAGAGAAAGCCATGGGTCAGACTGTGGGGACTTCAGCCCAACAAACAGGTGTTTACTTAGTGAAGATACACAGAGCGGTCCTCCGATAAAGCCAGAGTGGGAGCAAAGTCCCACGAGACTTCAAAGTCCCACTTCGAAGGGGAGGGTTAAATCAGATGGCGTTGGAGGTGGCGTTGCCAGGGAGAGGGCCTGATTGGGAGGGGGAGCTGCCTGGCTCAACTCCAGGGGGCAATGAATTCTTGGGTTGTGCAGCAGAGGCCTCTGAGGACAGAAATCTCCACGGACGGGTCCCCCTGGAGTTGGGCAAGGCAGCTGGACTAGGGGAAGGAGAACAGAAAGAGGAGACAGCAAGGACAAAGGTGCCCGAGGTGGGGAAATGCAGCTAGTTCTGGGAACCAGAACGGATTCAGAGGAATCCAGTCTGACCGGAGACAGGGGGTGTGGGGGAGGGGCCGGAGCGAAAGAGCCAGAAATCTCTGCCTCGGGCATTGCAGAGCCCTGGGCTGTGTACAGAGGCAGTGGATGCAGGCTGAGTGGCTCTCTGGGGGACTTCTCCGGTGGTCCAGTGATTAAGACTTCACTTCCCAACGCAGGGGATGCTGGTTTGATCCCTGGTCAGGGAGCTAAGACCCCACATGCCTCCTGGGCCAAAAAACCAAAACATAAAACAGAAGCAGTATTGTAATGAATTCAACAAAGACTTTTTAAATGGTCCACATTAAAAAAAAATTGAATACATAAAAGAAAGGGGAGTCTCTGGAGACAGAATGAAGATGAAAGCGGGCAGAGGACCAGGAAGGGCCTGATTCAGGGCAGAGGACTTTGGGAACCTAAAGAAGCAGCCATTATGGAGATGAGAGAGAGTGGCTGGGCTCATGCTGGCTGGATCAAGGGCACACCACGTGATCCACGTGCTGCAGAGCTCCCCACGTGCTGGGGAGCTCATCCCAGGGGCCAGGGCTCCCATTAGTCCCCGAGCCCCCAGCATCATCCAGCCCTGAGGCAGCTGGGTGTGTAATCCAACCCAGACAGTGTTCCTTGAGCTTCCTGAAAGAAAGCTTGCGTGATTTGGGTGGAAGCCTTCTGTGAGTTATCTGAAGTGTGCTGATGGCCAGTGGAACCACAGGGCTGGCAGGGATCATCTAGCTTGATGGAGAAGCTGAAGTCCTGTACTGTGGTTGACTGTAAACACTTCGGTCTCCCCTACAAGGCTGGGGGCTCCACCTGATGCCCTGGGGCTGGACGATGCTGGGGGCTCCTGAGGATATTCAACCTCAGAGCTCAGTGCCCAGTTTGACACGTACTGGGTGCTCAGTAAGGCAGGAGGCATTATTCCGGTTCCCCTCCCCCGCCCTCACTCCCAAGCACACACAGCAAAACAAACAGGGATGGTTTCTGCCAGGACCACGCCTTCCTGGCGTTTTCCTTACAAGGCTTTGAGGAACGGCACACAAACAGGCTGTGGACTGAGCAACAGAGATAACTACCCTTTGAGATGCACGATAAGTGCTTCTCTGGGATGACCTCATCACAGCCTGCCTATCAGTGAACCGGGCAAAGATTCTTACTGTCTCTGCACAGACGGGTAAACTGAGGCCCAGAGAGGGCTGGGGAGGGGGAGAGCTTGCCCAACATGAGGCAGGCCGGTCTTCCCGGCCCTTCTGTAAGGTTTCTGCCTACAGGAGTAAATTGGCCAGATGGCCAGACCTTCATTCACCCCACGACAGCCCCGGCCAACTTCCGGCTCTTGTTCTGGGACACCGTCAGCCGGCACTTGGAGAAGCAGGAGTGGGGGTGGGGAAGCACATAGGCCCTAGAGCTTTCTACGTGTGGCCCAACAGAAGTGACTAAGAAGCTGTCCTTCCCTACCCAGCTCATCCAAGCACATCAGAGGTGGGGGAGGGGCTAAGAGCCAGAGGGGTGGACAGCTGCAGGATAGCCCCAAGCGGAGGACAAGCCCACAGCGAAGGAGGGATGTGAGGTGGGGGGTTGGTAGGGGGGCTCTGCAGGGGAGCTCAGGCAGAGCTGGAGGTGCCCAGGTATGAAAGACAATCAGGAGCCGGTCCTGGGGGAGCCATGAACCCTCTGCACATGAGTGGAGCTGGAGAGATATTTGTTGATGCTTCATTTATGCCAGGAGACACTGGCTGGGTCCCTCCCAGGAAAAGGAAAAACACCAGCGAAGCCAGAACACTTCTGCTACACCCACTCCGGCTCCCCAGGCCTGGTCCTCCCAACAGCTTAGACAACCTTTCACTGTGACACTTTAATAATGTGTCTGCCATTCATCACTTTTGCTTTTGAGGCTGGGAGGGCAGGGTTAACACTTACTTTTTCTTTCTCTCAACAGACACTAATTTTATGCCAATAGAATTGTGTCTTACACTTGTTGAGTCGCTAAGTCGTGTCCAGCTTTTTTGTGACCCCATGCACTGTAGCCCACCAGGCTCCTCTGTCCATGGGATTTTCCAGGCAAGAATACTGGAGTGGGTGGCCATTTATTTCTCAAGGGGATCTTCCTAACCCAGGGATCAAACCCGCATCTCCTGCCTTGGCAGGCGAGTTCTTTACCACTGAGCCACCACATGCTGTTTTTTTAAAATCTATGATAACCCTATTTCCCAACCAGTTCATCTCACCCATCCCTGCCCATAACCTCTCACCAGCCCTGTGACCTCGGGAGAAGCCAGCCCCACATCTGAGCATCACCTCTCTTTGAAAACTGAAGGCGTTAGCACCTCTCCCAGATGTGAAATAAGATGAGGATATGAAAATGCTTTGTGAGCTGAAAAGCTTGAGGAGGAAAGAGTCAAGTTCATGTCCCAAACCAACAGCCCCTCAGCTCTGGTTCCACTAGGACTTCTCAGACCAGGGTCCCCAGGGGCTCAGCCAAGATCACAACACACACGTACACACGTGTGCGTGCGCACACAATGCTCGTGCCCAGCTCCCTGAGTGTCCCTGGGAAAGGGACAGATAAAATGTCTCATCCAACCCTAAGGCTTTCTGCTGCCTTCTGAACCTTGTTTGTCCCTCGCTGGTCTGTGCGGGTCCACCAGACCCCTGCCAGGCATCCAGAAGAATCTCTGAGGGTCGGGCAGACCCAGGTCTCAGCCCCTTCTCTCATCTTCTGGGACCTGGAACTCCAAAGCGAGTAAGTCAGTGTCAGCTTAAAATCATTCTTCTTGGGACTTCCTTAGCGATCCAGTGGTTAAAAACTCCACGCTTCAAATGCAAGGGGTGCAGTTTCCATCCCTGGTGAGGGAACTAAGATCCCACATGCTGTGCAGCACAGCCAAGGGAAAAAAAAAAAAAAAAAAGGTTTATTCTTCCCCTACCAGGCATAACGTTTTGATCAGTATAAAACTAAATGGCTTTTTTGAAGGAAAAAAGCAGCAGTTTCACTCTCAGCTGAAAAATTAGTCTAGCCCAAAGTTGGTTCTAAATGACTTGTTTTTGCAGGAGTTCATTAACTTCTCTGCCCACGGACACAAGTTAAGATCCTGTTGTTTTTTAACCACAGACAATGTCATTAAGTTAAAAATTTGTTTAAGTTTCAGTAAATAATCTGCAAAGGGGTGTCCTAATTCCCTGTGAGTGTAAAGATTGTGTCATTGAGTCACTTGTGAGCCATCTCACTGGATTGTCCTGGAAGCTGGATCTCCTAGATGCTTTCAGCAAACGGGTGTTCACGTCCAGACCCAGGCCAGTGTGCACTGGCCACCTCTTGATGACTCTAGCAACGATGGAGATTTCAGCAGGGAAGACCCAGCGCTGGCTGGGAGGGCTGGGTCCCCAGTTGGTACTTTTGGAATTGGGGAGCAGAATGTGGTGTCTTCATAGCTCTCATCTAAGACAACCCCAACCCTCCTTCAGTTGAGTCCCAGCTCTGTCACTACCGATTCTGTGATACTGGGCAATAGATTCAAACTTGCTCAACCAATTTGCTCATCCAGGCAAGGAGGACGACAGCATCTCCCTCTGAGACTCTGGGAGGCTCCGTGAAAACAGGGAATCAAGGCCCACTTAGTCCACTGAGATTCTTCTGGCTTCCCTGACAAGGGTCTGGAAGGCCCAGCCCAGGCCCTAGAAAGCCACGGGCTCTGGGCCCAGAAGTGGAGGCCAGGCCCTCGGTTGAGAGGGTAGCCCTTTTCCCTGAGGCCTGGCAGCCTACACCAGTGGCCGTCCTTCCCGGTTGGCCCAGGAGGGGGTAATGACAGGCCTGGTTGCACAAGAGGCCCAGCTGCCCAGCCTGGCCAGACTGGCTGAGCCAGTGCTGCCCCCAGGCTGGGCCCCACATGTGTGGAGGGAGANCCAGTGGCCGTCCTCCCCGGTTGGCCCAGGAGGGGGTAATGACAGGCCTGGTTGCACAAGAGGCCCAGCTGCCCAGCCTGGCCAGACTGGCTGAGCCAGTGCTGCCCCCAGGCTGGGCCCCACATGTGTGGAGGGAGAAGGCAGGGGTGGGTGGCATCTCCAAGAAGGAGAAGCAAGACCTTGCTGCTGGTTACAGTCCCATAGTCCAGGCAAGGCTGGCACTTCCCGGGACAGATGGAAGGATGAGGGGTGGGGTGGGGGTGGTGATGGGTTCAGAGAGAGAGAAAGAGAGAGCGCACGCAGGCCAGGCGTGGCTGAGTGGGGGTTTCAGATGCTCTGAATGGGCTTGGTGAGAGAGAGGGGCTCAGATGCAGGGAAGGGTACTGTGAAGGGGAGGAGACTGAAAGACAGGGTGAAAATGAGTTTTTAATAGTTTTTCGTCTCCAGGGACTGTAGCCCGCCAGGCTCCTCTGTCCATGGGATTCCCCAGGCAAGAATACTGCAATAGGTTGCCATCTCCTCCTCCAGGGGATCTTCCCCACCCAGGGATGTAACCTGCCCCTCCTGCATCTCCTGCCCTGGCAGGTG
>SJYX01023175.1:0-18608 GCA_006410675.1 Oreotragus oreotragus
ATTCTCCAGGCAAGAACACTGGAGTGGGTTGCCATTTCCTTCTCCAGTGCGTGAAAGTGAAGTTGCTCATTCGTGTCCGACTCTTAGCGACCCCATGGACTACAACCCACCAGGCTCCTCCATCCATAGGATTCTCCAGGCAAGAGTACTGGAGTGGGGTGCCATGTACAGAGCAGAATTGTTCCAGGACAGAAGTACTAGTCCAAAGGCATTCAAATTCAAAACAAAGACACTCACCTAGCTAAAGGCAAAGTATCCACGGATGGGTGTTAGGCCTGTGGGGCTCCTGTTTGGCCTTGCCTAGTTATTTTCTAAGCCTCTGAACGTCCGGGTAGGCCTCCTAACCTCCTTGTGGCTGAGAAATGTCCCTTGAGGACCAGCTTCTACCAGAAAAACCCTAAGGGTGACAGGTCTGTTAAGTGCCGTTTCCATTAATGGATTCTCTGCTGCCATCACATGAGAGTCAAGCACAGGTAGACGTTAAAGAAAGCAAACCTGCAGGGACTGGAACCGAGCAGTGGGGCTTCGAGGACAGTGGCCTCCTGGTGTCTCACCTCCCTGCACTTGGCTTCCCGCCTCCGGCATCACGCTCTGCACAACAGGGCAGCTGGGCGGCGACCTGTTCCCTGGCCAAACCATTAACGTTGGTGGTGTTTTCAGAAACTGAGCTGTCCCTCTTGCTGCACAACGTGGTCCTGCTTTCCATCAACTACGTTGGGTCAAGGCGCTGAGTGGACATGAAGTGGCTGGCGGCGTCCTGCAGTCACAGCCCAGCAGCGTGGGACCAAGCAGCACTTAGCGAAGTCTGTGTGCACTGTTGGGTGTGGGAGACAGGGGCCTGTGCCGTGGGCTTCACAGCGTGGTGCCCGCGTAGGAGCTGGAACTGAAGGAAACCCTCTTGGTGGGGTGGCCCACGAGAGGTGCCATCCCAACTTCCTCGGAATTCGTTGGAGCCGGCAGCAGCCTCTCTACTGGTCTTAACTGTGGTGTTTTAAGTTCAGATCCTAGGAGGCTGAGCTTTTGCCCCAGGAGGGAATCTTCACTTGGCCTAGGACTTACTCGCTACTCTATAATCTTCACAGCTGTTTTTGTTCAAGACAGGTCCCAGCTGGTGCGGGGAGGAGCACTGCTTATACCGGAGCCTTTACATTCACGCATGTACTTGGGTGCCCCCTCAACACTTTGATATGACCAAAAATAGGGATTTGTTGCTTCTGTTGTTCCCCTTACTGGGACTGGAATAACCACTTCTTGTTTCTTCAAATCCTTTGAGCACTTTTATTTTTCTGTAAGTGAATGACTTACAGAAACATTCTAATGGAAAAGATAAAAGGAAATGCAAGTGCTTCTTGACTTTCTCCCCAAGTGTTTACAGCCTTCACTTCCCTTGTCTTAATTTCTGGGCTGTACTACAGCCCCTGTGGATCTTAAACTCTTTGCTACCTCCACTGTGTTGCAGCGATCCCTCTGTAACTGACAGTGGCTGCCTTCTTTGGTCAATGGATCAGTCCTATTAAGGTACTAATCACTGCCCAGCCCCAGGGGTCTACACTGAGATAGTTAAGTTGTTGGGTTCAGCTTTTCTCTGTGTATATCAGTGACCTGTAGTAATTTATTGTAAATGCATGAAGCACTGTTTTTACTCAAGTAAAGACTGCCTGAAACCAGTTGCTGGAAATTACTTACACATCCCCGTTACTAATGTTTCTTTTACAGGACTGATTGTCATAACCTAATGGGACTTCCCCGGTGGGTCAGACGGCAAAGGGTCTGTCTACAATGCGGAAGACCCAGGTTCGATCCCTGGGTCGGGAAGATCCCCTGGAGAAGGAAATGGCAATCCACTCCAGTACTATTGCCTGGAAAATCCCATGGACAGAGGAGCCTGGTAGGCTACAGTCCATGGGGTTGCAAAGAGTTGGGACACGACTGAGCGACTTCACTTTCAACGGAGAGATAATAGGTTGGAATAGAACCTTCTGATGGGATGGAAATAACAAAAAAAACTGATGTGAAGTTGATGCTCTTCTTGCTGGATTTTATGATAGTAAACAGGAATATATACACACACATATATACACACACACACACATATATATAAAGTCATGGAATTGAAAAGTGGGCCCCAAGAGTAGGGACCGAGTCAGAAAAGCTCCAACAGGGCAGATCAAGACTTGCTTCAGCTGAAGAGGCGCCTAAGGGCACATGATGCAAGTGAAGCTCTTGATGCTCCACAGAATGTTCTATTTTCCCATTGTAAAACATCCCTATTGTTAATCCTTAACTGACCTAATTGGTTTTATATATAGTACTAGAGAAGCATCTTTTCTCTTAACAAGTAACTGAATTGTGGTCTGCCAAGATAAAGAAAACACCATTCTTTTTGAGTATTTCTTTAATATTACATTTAAATATTTTCTTTAAATACAGCATTATCACAATGTAAAGGACCTAAAAGCCAAAAGAAAATTAAATTTCTTTTTTCAGAGAACCAGACAAGCTTTGGATTCACATTGAAAATACTACCTGTGTACAGTATGTGAGAAAGGAAATTGGAAAGTATTAAGAGTTGTAATGAGTGATTTATCTGAATTTCTTCTATCCCACCTAGTCTAAGCAGGACTGAAGCTCTGCTTTTGTGGTCAGCAGCCTAGCCTTTCTAGCAACCATGCGCTATAACTGTCCAGCTCAGGTAGCACCAGAAAAGAGATAGACTAGGTTGCATAAAAGGCCCTTTGCTTGACAAGATTGTTAATATTTATTTAGCATTTTAAAGGTTGGGACAGGTGAGTCAGAACTATAGTTAATGGAGGGATTTATTATTTTGGGGGTTGGCAATGAGTTTAATTAGTTTGAGCTTATTGGCCTGATCCCAAATGTGTTATTAAACAGGTGAATCCGCTTCCTAGCTTAGCTGGCGCCCTCCTGAGGGGAGATACAGCACTCGCCCTCCCCTTCCAACACAAACTTCTAGAAAGATTCATATCCAGAGTCAAATTCCCAACTAAACTTCAATCTTCTATCTGAGGGGACCAGTCTAAGGTGGCGCAGTGTAGCTCAGTTGAGGATAGCACCTATTTCACAGGTGCTTAGGACTCTGACTCCGTTTTGTGAGCCTAGAGGAGAGAGATAAGGGCCTATGGCTTATTAATTCACCTCCAAATGTAAAACCAGCAAAAACAGGAATGAATAGGAGAGGCAGAGTAAGTTAGAAGGATGTATCCATGTTGAATATAAGGCCTTTCAGGCTCAGTTTAGGTTTGATAGGTGAAATGCTACTGTGATATACATACATAAAGGTTGCTTTCAGACACTGCGGCCTTAAGATCCCACAAGAAAAGGCTTTATAAGCAAAATAAGTAGGAAGTTACCTCCTCCACCAAAAAAAAAAAAAGTCTGTACTTTTATCTTTTCCTGGTCAATAAACCATACCAGTAATGAAGCATGGTGTGAAGGATGCTAGAGTGTTTTGCTCCCTACTGCCTCCCTTTTCAAACAGAGGCAAAGAGCCATAAAAAAAAAAGAATGAATGAAAACAGAGGCAGTGACTGCTAGTGAAAAGAATGCAGTGTTCAGTGGAGCACACCTTGAAACAAACTGGACACGCGAGAACAGGAACCATGTCCCCCCTAATAGAGGTACAAGCAGAATCTGAGTTCCACTCCATAGATCTCAAAAGTTAGTTAGAACTTGACTTCTTAGAACCTGGGAGCTGCAGGAAGCATTTAGGAACTGGTCTGGCTTCCAGTCTTTATATATCAAGATGGAGGGAGCCAATAAGCATTTGCAGTTCTTGGGAACAGTATGTGAATATAAGAACTCTAACCCTGTATATCCAAGAGGGACCAAGAGGGTAGACCCAAAAAAAGGGAAAAAACAAAAAAGGTAACACAAAAACACTAGCTGGTGAACTTGCCACATCCTACATTCCTTTAAAGCTTAATTTTTTGGTGGGGAGGGATGGGGAACAGGGCAGGGAAGAACCTAGGTGAAAAAGCAAGCACAGCACAAAGAAAGTCATCTTTCCAGACAGCAGCCTGTTCCTGCTGCTTCCTCTGGACATAGGTTAATGCTCCATATAGGCCTCCCATGGGATGTGTGAGCCCCAGATTAAAGCTGCCTGATGGAGCTGCGGTTAGACACACAGGGAAGACTGGCTCTTGATGCCACATCCCCAGCCAGTCTAGCTCTTTCCCTTCAAAGGAAAAAGGATAAAGCAGGGGCAGGGGGGAAAACAAGTTTAACTCTAGTACCTAAAAATGTGTGAAAGAAACACTTCAAGTTAAGACCAGGAATCCCCAGTGTGGGGAACAGGTCAGAGAACAAAAATGTCAAATATTAACTATTTACCAAATAAGGCGGGTCAGGGAAGGCAGGTTCAATTTTTATAGATCTTAGAGGTTTTGTACAGAAGCAGAGACACTTTCACCCCTTCCTCTCTAGCCTCAACCAGCTGACGATTTCAACTGTATTACTACAATACACCAAAGTGGGGTATCAGAGTAACTGCTGAGGAGGGTGAGCTTAACCCTGCTGGAGCTCAGAAGAGAGGAAGGGGCTTTGTCATGCTGTTCAAATTGTCGTGTTCTGGTCCCTACGTGAATAGCTGCTTGAATTACCCAGCTCCTCCTGTGAGATCCTAGTTCTTTGTTCCGAAGGCCCAGAAAGCTCAGGATGCAGCCTCCTCTGCCCCAAGACTCTGTCCCCTGATCGAGCTGGGGCTGGTCTCCTTGGTTCTGTTGGCCCTTTAAAAAATACTTGTACAAACAATCCTTTCCCACCCTTTCCCTGTGACCCCAATAAAATAACATAGGAGCAGCAGCTGCTTCTACAGTTTTGTTTTTGAAATGGTGTTAGATAAAATAAGGGAATAAATAGAGAATGGGTGGGAGGCAGTCTCCGCCCCTGCGTCACACTGCCAGAGGGAGCTCCAGGGCAGGCTCCTCTGGGGGCCTGTCCGCACTCTGTGGCTCGGTCTTCTCCACTGCACAGCCCTCTGCCCTGTCCGTGCACATGGGGAGGCTTGAGGGGGACCAGGGGGGGCGACAGTCTTCGTTCCCAGGCTCCTCGGAGTTACAATCTTCGGGCACGAGTGCTTCTAGAGTGGCTGTTTTCCCCACCTCTGATTTACAGAGGGCAGCTGGGTCTGTGGGGCCACAAGCCACCAGTGAGGTAACAGGGAGAGAGAAGACATTCAGATCCTTCTCCTTGGGGAAGGAGGGTGGGCCTTCTTCCGTCCCAGGCTCTCCTTTCACCCCCAGGACTGGCCTCTGCTCCACCTGGTAGTAGACCAGGGGCCCACTGTTCAAGTAGGACGGGCTGTTCACGGCCGAGGCAGTCGGGTGGTCTGAGTTCTCAGCAAAACACAGCACGGAGGAGCCCGGGGGCAGCTGAGCCTGGATGAGAATGGGGGCAGTGAGGCCCGGGCACAGCTCTTCCGGGACAGCCAGGGGCTCCTCCAGGATGCACACACCCAGGCTCTCGATGCCGGAGTCCAGGCTGGCACTGGAGCCACTGGAGTCCTCCTCCGCCTTGAGCCGCTCCAGTTCCTCCGCGCTCTGCAGGTGCATCACCGCTGTCTCGTTCTCGGCAATGAACTCCTGGAAGTCCTGTGTTTCCGCACCCTGTGCTGCTGCCAGGCTGCAGCTAGTGGTGGGAGAGGGCTCCTCATCTGGGGCTGGCGGGCGGCTCACCTGCCGCTTGCTCTCCAGCTCCAGCTTCATGATGGTGTGGAGGTAATGAGTCCGGACCCGGATTGGATTGAATTCAATGCGCCCAGCCATGTTGCCACAGCCATCCCGGGAGCAGCCACAAGGAAAGGACATGCGATCCACCTGAGGAGAAGACAAGGTGGTTGAGGCCAGGAGAGAGGAGACGCTAGCTGGCGGACACGGTGTCAGTTTCAGGTCTGCTTAGAAGAGAAACAGCGGATTCAAAGCACAACCTCTTGGGGGAGAATAAATACATGTATATGATGGATACATGTATATGTATGCCTGCGTGTCTTAGCTGTTAACCTGAAACTATCACAACACTGCTAATTGGCTGTACCCCAACACAAAATAAAAAGTTTAAAAACCTTAAAAAATAAAAAATAGCCTGCCCTGTGAGCTACCACACTACCTGCCTTTTAATTCCAGCTCAGCTACTAATTACTAAGTGTGACCTCAAGGAAAGGCATCTCTCTCCTAGGGCTTTGTTTCTTCTGAACAAAAAAATAGACAAAGATCATGTCAAAGAGCCCTTCCAGTTACAAGTCCAAAGAGAACTCTCTGAAAGCTGACAATTCTCAGAGAAAATGAAATGCAGGGACCCCTGAGACTCTTCCATAACTTACCTACTTTATTAAGAAAACCAAAGGCCAGGGCCCAAGCCTGTTCTTTGACAACGATAGAAAAGGACGTAGAAGACCTAGCCAGTCTAAGGCAATACATTCTTGGGAAACTAGGCAAAAGTGCCTCTGTCTGCTAAGATGCTAGAGTGATGGTTCAAACTAAATAATAGCCAGTCTTCCCTCCTTGCTTCATTTTCCCCTGATGGTTGGCCAGCTTGGTTTGCAAGCAGTCATCAAGACAATTAACTTACACAACAGGGATATCTGGAAAAGATATGCTTTCTACCTCCTCCTCTCCCCTTTGAATTCTCCAGATGAAAAAACCCCAAACATACCAAAAATAAAAATGCAAATAGACAATAAGTATGGACAAATACACAGTGTCTTCCTATGATATCAACTTCTAGAACTCTCCATTCCACTTTTTGGGAAAAGTCCATTTCTTAGAACCATCCTCAGCCCTGTGTTTAACAGACCAATTCGTTATGGCACTTAGTCTGAAAAGCATTATCTGGCCAGACCTGTTATAGTTATCTGATACCAACCTGAAAATAAGAAAAGGTTAGGATAAATTCTACCCCAAGGACTCAGGACTGATAGCCTCAGTATACAGGTTCCAGATAAATATTCTTTGCCATTTTCCAGTTGAGATTTGTCTTCCAAACTGTCTCTTGTCAGAGGCTCTCTGGGAAATGATGCTATCTTTCAGGATGCTGGGGATTTCAGCCCAAATCTGATCCTGAGTTACAGATTCTGAGGACTATTCTTACTTTTATAAAACTGGACTACAGGTACCATGAGGAAGTATTTATAGGATAAAATCTAAAGCATACCTCAGTTCTTTGCTTCTGTTTACAAGGAATCAGTCAGTATTTAAGGACAGCTACTAAATGTGAAACTTACTAACCCTGTTCCTCCAGGTGCTGACAACTGCTTCTTATCATCTCTGAGGTGAGAGACACAGGAAAAAAAAAAAATTATCCCTATCTCCACAGCCTAACAATCCTGCCATACTTGTTTTCTTTGTTGGTGGAGGAGAGCTATAGAATGGGAGTGCTACCGCCTACACAGGGAGCCCCCCCGACATTCACTGGCACCCACACCAGACAACACCCCTGACTCTGGGGTGCCAGGGGTCACAGGTCACCTGTGGTCATGACCACACTATGGTCACTATGCTACCATGGTCACTATGCCACCACAGGTCAGGGAGGACTGACCTGGCATTTAATCCCAGCCTGGCTGCAGGCACATGCTTCTGGATCACAGTACAGTCGACAGTCACAGCCACACTCTTCCCGTGACAGGCGAATGGCTCGAAGTTCTTGCTTCTCTTCAGCATCGATGCGGTGGACCCCAGAAGCCCGCAACAGGGCGCGTCGCCGCTTGGTGGGCAGAGGCTGCAGGAAGAAGTAATCATCCACCTCCACATTTTCCACATCAATATCTTCATCTGAAACATCATCCAGCGTCAGGCCGTCAGCCTCCACCGACTCCACCGTTCCATTCTTGGTCAGCTGCCAAGAGACAGGAAGGAAGGTCAGGTGCCAGAGCAGGATCAGCAGGAGCCTCCCAACCGGGCGCAACTAGAGCAGGTCAGGCCAAGCGAACCTGCTGCCACGACACGGACGTCCAGGCAGCCTGTCCCGCACACATGTGGCTCCTGAGCACGGTAAACGGGGCTGGTGCAAAGTGAACTTTAACCTTTCTCTCATTTTAATTAAGTATAAATAGCCACTAGTATGGCAAGTGCCTACCATACTGGGTAGAGTCAGTCCAGAGAATAGTCTAGAGCAGGAGGGCAGGAAGCCTATGTAACACCAACACCAGCCCGTCAGCACAAGGGACATCACCTTTCTGGCTCAAAGTTTCTCCAAATCTGTCTCACCATCCCCCCGAGAAGATAATTTCCCCCCACAGTTATACCCTCCATTTCCAGCCTTGTGCCCCTTAGCTATCTGCCATCTAATACATGGACGAAGAGAAGGCACTTCAATGGATGGATATTCCTTGGCTGTAAACAGCCTTGCAAAACACCTGTTAATTTGCACTCTGAAGGACCCAAACCCACAATTTCGGGAAGAAGAGTACATTAAAAGTGTAGTACAAGGCTACCTATCATGTCTTTTTAATGAACCTGAATCCTCACAGTCTGAGGAATAATCTGAGCATACACAGAAGAGCTTCATTTTATGGGTAGGAGAACAAAGTGAGCAAGTTATCAATGGCTATCACGAAAGCCCTCACTTCCCATGGCCTAAAAGAAATATTCTTTTTCCTTTTTTTTTTTTTTTTTCGGCCATGCTGCATGGATTCAGGAATCTTAGTTCCTGGACCAGGGATTGAACCTGGGCCCTCAGCAGTGAAAGCGCTGAGGTACTAACCAGTGGACCACCAGGGAATTCCCTTTCTCCCTTCTAATCCTTTTTATTTGGTTTCAAAGGAAAGCTGCATGTGAGGTAGGGTGGCAAATATAATACTGCGTGTACTCTCTGCAGGAAGGAATCTGGGTTCTCTGGCTAAGAAGGACAAAAAGCCAGGAAGGGCAATCTGAGTGGAAGGACAGGCTGAAGACAATTTGTGGCTGAATGAGTTCTGAAAACCCACTCGAGAGTTCAGGTAAAGAAAATGAGGCCTCACGATCCCCAGGGCTCTGGAAGTTACTGGCAGGATGAAAGCCAAGCTACTGGTGGGTTTGGCTCATTTCATCAGCTAGTCAGAAGAATGCTGGTAAAGGAATAACTCCTGGGAGAGATGTGATGCAACAGACCCGGCTAATAAGCTACAAACCTGTTCTGTTTGTTTGTTTGTGGGAGGTGAGAAGAGGAATGAGAGAAATAAAGTGGCGCTTCTGGGGAAACCCCACATCTATTATTTCTGTTGCAGGCCAGGCCAACTACGAGGGGGCCTTCCTGCAGACCTGAGCATTGCTCCTGCCCATTTCACCAGGGTTGGCTTCCTCCAAAGCACCTCCCTCCCCTCCTTGATATCCTATCAAAAGAAAGAGATTAGAAACGCAATAGAAAGAACCATGCAGACAGACAGGAGAGTTTAGTATAGCCTAACAGAAGGACACTTCCAATCAGTGAGAGAGGGTCTAGTCATTAAATGGTACTGAGACAACTGTCTATTCTTTTGGGGAAAAAAAAATAAGTGAGATTCCCAATTCATACTATTTGTTAAGAATGGATTCCATATGGCTAAAAGGCCAAAGGAAGTAATAAAAATGTTAGAAAAGTATAGGTGCTAATACTGATGCAAAGCATCGTGTTTTTGTTTTTCTTGATGGAAGTCCAAAGGGAAAACAAATATTAGATGGCATATGGGGGATGCAAAATACATTATTTTTGAGAACAACTGCCTCTTCTATAAAGTGCTAACGATAGGAAAGATTTCTAAGAAAAGAGTAAACTGGTCCAATATAAGGGTGTTCTCTTGACACAGAAGGAAAGGGAAGAAAGCCTTCACGGCAAATGATGACAAGTTTATCTGCTCAGCTGTTGCTATAGCAGCAGGAAGGTGATAGGTCAGTGATGGCATTTCTCAGACAGAAGACAGGGAAGCCTCAATGTCACTGTAGATAGAAAAACAGGTGTAAGGTTTGAGGCGTGGACTGCAGGCAGCAGACGCAGAGCTCTCAAAGGGACGGAGCATGGAGATTAGTTCATATACAACCTCTGTCACTGGTTTGCCAACCTTCCTGCATTGTGTGTCTCATCAGGATTTCACCCACGACCCTGGAAAGCAGCCACCTGTTTTAACATGGGTCTGCATGCTATGAGCCCACAAGAAACTCGGCCAGGCCTGAAGCAGTGTTCTCCAAGCTCGGAACTAGGAACTCTGGGGACAATATTTTGCAGACTGGTGGAAACCACAGCTGAGTGTCAGGTGGTGCAAAGAGCAAATGTGGAGCTATTAAAGAGAAATCTGAGGTGAGGCCTCAGGCAGACTGCAGGCCCAGTACTATACAAATCAAAATAACTATTTGGTGAGGCTATTGTTTATACCTGAAAACCTATCATCTAGAAGCAAGGGGAGGTACAGAATTGGCAGCATCCTTTCAAAAGATCCAAAAGATCCAACACCTGTTCTGTGCATCAAGCCAATGGACAATCATTTGATGAGAAATGGAAACACTGTGCTTCCTAAGGGTCCATGGGTGGCAGCCCTGAATGTCTTCAGGTAGTCATTCAAATTTTAAACAGTGACCGATGGGGGAAGGGTAGGGAAGTCTAGGGAGTCTCTGCTAGACTCCCCACCACAGACAATAGTGTCTCAGACTAAGATTTGATTCCAAATCTGAGATTCTTCATTAGAAAGATGTGGAATCTCTACATACCAAAGGCAACAGTCCAAAACCAAACCAAACAAACAAAAAAGAAAAACACAATAGACCCAGATGGTTTTCTGCTTTTCCTTGACACAGGGGAAGTATCAGACCCCAGACCCCTTAGGCACCTTCATCTTCTTGGCATGGAGTTTCTCCTCCTTCAAGTGTTCACGAAGAATCTCCCGATGGTTCACCTCCTGCTCCTGAGCAAACTCACAGAGTGTGTAGCTGCGTACAGAGTTATGGCGCTGGGCCATGCCCAGAGAGCTGCCGCCCTGACTGGGCACGCTGGTAAAACCCTGGCGCCGAGCAAAGTAGTACACAGTCACCTGGTCAAATCGCACATTTTTCCTCCGCAGCTGCTTCTGCCGCTTCAAGATGGATGTGGCTGAGAAGGGAGCATAGAAAGTTTTATTAACCCAGAGAGGGCCTGTTGGAGGACCTCATTCTTTTTCATTCATCTAGGCTTTCAACTCTTCTCCAAAGATGCTCCTTGTACCTTAAGACCTTCCAAATCTTCAAACCTTAAATGCACAGTTGGAAAGGACCTTGACCATCACCAGGTCCATACCACTGCCTCCTGGCTGACTTCTGCCAAACAGATGACCACAAAATCTATTTTTAGAGATCAGTTAGGAAGAGAAATGTAGGTAATCTTTTCGGGATTTAACAATCTACACAACTTCACCGTCCAATACAGCAGCTGCTAGTCACATGTGACAACGTACTTAAAATGAAATAAAAACTTAAAATTCAGGTCCTCAGTTACACTAATCACCCTTTAAGCACTCAATAGCCACATATAGCTAATGCCTACGATACTGGACAATACAGATACAGAAAATTCTTTTGGACCACATTTTTTTGTTTTGGCCATATCACACAGGTTGTATAGCCTACACGGGTTGTAGGTCAGTTTCCCGACCAGGGATTGAGTCTGAGTCACAGCAGTCAAAGTGCCAAATCCTAACCACTAGATCAGCAGGGAACTCTCCCTGGACAGTGCTGATCTATAGCAGTAGATGGCAAACTTCCGTAAAGGTCCAGGTAGTAAATATTTTAGGTTTTGCAGGCCACAAGGTCTCTGTTGCAACTACTCACCTCTGCTGTTGTAGCATGGAAGCCACCGTAGACACTGGGTATTGTGGCTGTGTTCCAATAAAACTTTTTTATGAAAATGGGTAGTGGGCCAGATTTAGCCCACAGATAACCCCCTGATTATAGAATCAGAAGTTCCTTCCAAGAAACTAACTGAGCTGTAAGACTTAAGAAGCGCTGAGATGCCCCAGTTGCCTTATCAGGCAGTAAGCATTTACTTCTTGCTAGAGCTACAATTTTGTGAAACTATATGGGATTCTGGTGGGGAAGGGTAAACTCCTGGACTCTTCCTTCTTCAGTTAATTCGACCCATTCTGGGGACCCAAAAACCACAGCCCAAGTAAAAAAAACCAGAACAAATCCCACTTAAGTCTATGCTATTAGAGCAATGAGGTCCTCCAAAGAGCACAACTGAGCTAAGAGTGGGAGGGATTACAACTAAGGACAAATCCCCAAGCTGGACAGAAGCTGTCGTGAGAGCTGCAAAGGGCTCCACTGCCTGGGGGACTGGGGTGCAGGCTGGCAGGGAGCGGCTCACTCACGTGTGAAGCTGGCAGACGTAGGAGGATTGAGGCTGTCACAGCTGTCGGCACTGTCGCTGCTGGAGATCTCATCATCAGAATTGGAAACTGACGAGCCCACATCCACCTCTTCAAACTTCCTCTTGAGACCCGAGCCCGCGAATGCATCCATTGGTTTCACAGGGGTTTCCTTGGGGGAGCCCACCACGTCGGCCCCAAAGCCCCTGCTCACCAGCAGGCAGCCAGGTGCATTAGGATTCTGCCCAGGGGAAAAGAGGAATCAGCACTCCAGTCCTGAGACAGACCACTCCCAGGGCTATACACACAGCTCTCCAAGCGCAGAAAGCAGGCCCCGGAGTCACCAGCACAGACATCTGCTCTCTTGAGACAAGGTCATATCTTTACTTATCCCAGTCAGCACCCTGCTTCTTCTGTTTCTCCCTAGCCCCTCCAGCCTCAATCACGCTTCGAATAATGAGATGAGTAACAGCAGCACCTTTCCCAGTGGAGTGAAGGCCTTTGGTTCCAAGCCAGCTGGGCTCAAGGCTTCATTAGCCCTGGGATAACAGTAGTGCTCTTCTGCTTGCCCAGGAGAGTTCTCCACGGGGCCCGCAGGAGGGACTGGGGATCAAAGGCAGAATTAGGCTATGCCTCAACCTATACTAGATCCAATTATTTTTCTGGAAATATAGCCTGGTATTTCCCAAAGTGTATCCACTAAATAAACTAGTTCCACAGATATTAATTAATAGAGGCCTGGGGTGTGTGTGCCTGGGTGAGGGGGGCAGGGGGCACGTGTCAGTGTGCCTCAGTTTCCTCTTACAAGTGAATTTTTATAGTATCAGAAAATTGGAGACAGGGGTAGGGTGGGGGGCTTCCCTGGTGCCCCCAGGTAAAGAATTTCAGACGGTAAAGAATTCGCTTGTAATACCCAGGTTCAGTCCCTGGGTCGGAAAGCTCCTCTGGAGAAGGGAATGGCAACCCACTCCAGTACTCTTGCCAGGAGAATTCCATGGACACAGTAGCCCCTGGTGGGCTCACAACTGAGCGACTAACACACACACACAATATTAATATATTAATAGCTTTTACATGGAAATAAGACTGCTGTGTCAAAGTACTTAAGAAAAGTGCTTTTACAAAGACCTTTTAGAGACTTTTAATATGTTAAAGAACCTGGTGAAGGGTAAGAGGAAACAGAAGGCAGGGCTTCCGCACATCTGTAATCCTTTGTTTCTAGAGTATCTTACAAGGCAAAGGATTCGGAACACACTTTGGGAAACACTGCTGTAGGCTTTCAATTTCAAAGTACACAGGGAAATGCTTTACTCAGATCTTCACAAATGTAAAGTGTCTCACCAGGCTCCTGAAAAGGACAAATTAGATTCTAAAGAATGGACTGAAGGGGGTTGGGGAAGGAATGGACTGAAGATTAGAAACTGCACTGGCTTCAAAACCCAGACTCTTTCCCAATTGCCTACTGCTCCATAAACCTGGGCGCAGTTGGCCTACCATCATGCCCTCTGCAAGAAGACTTTCCTTCACAATCCTTGCCCTCTATAAAGAAACTGGCAAGGGCGTGACAAATAGCAAAGAAGTGATGATTTACTCTGGTTACATTATTATGGCAGGCAGCGTTTTCAACGTGCTGCCACACAACCAAGGAGTCTGGGATAGTCCATTTCCCAGGGGCAGATCTTTCTCCTCCATCTTTGGACTTGAGTTCCCGAGGATATGAATCTGCTCAACAGAAACGCTGTCAGAGCCGGGGCCACATATGATGATGTGAAAGCTCCCTGCCCTGCCTCAGTAATGCCAGAATCTCCCCAGACTATGATCTCACTAGTTGCTAATTATGCAGCAGGAATAACAACACTGTCCAGAAAGCCAGGGCGGCATGACTGCAGAGCAGCTCCCCAGAATATACTGTGGTGTTGAGAGGTGCCTGCTACAGTGCTGATTTTCTAGACTGTGTTCTGGAAGCAATTTGCCTGCTCTTGGTTCAGCTCCACAGTCAACCAGACCTAAGTACTTTAGGTATTTCTTAATTTACCTAGCCAGATCTCATAAAAATTCAAGTTACAAGATGCACCTAAGAAACCTGTCCTCATAGGTCTCAGACCAGCACATTCCTGAAATAAACTGGCCTGAAAGAAAAAAAAATCAAGTACTAGAAACAAATTGTAATTAAATTTAAAAATGAGCCCAAAGTATCAATTTTGTTCTTCAGGTTACCCATCTTAGGAGATCACATTCTTAGGACATGATCTTGGGTCAGGACATTCCTAGGACGTGGGTAAGAATGGAGAGAGCCATCGACTTTTATTTAAGGTTAAGATTTCAGCTGGGCTTAAAGATGCCTATTAACTAACAAATCTCATTTCATTCTATTATTGGAGGAGGTGAGACCCTTGCTATGGAGTACTTATGGGGAGGAATTAAAAAAAATGTTGACCACTGAACTCAACATTTCCTCCCCACCAAAAAATCTTATTGACCATATAAAAACGCTGACTTGAGCTCAAAATCCTTCTTAGAAAGGACTGAAGTCCAGCTTCAGTTTTAACTGAGAATCAGTTAATACTGCCACTAGGAAATTGCCTTGTTCCTAAGCCTGAGGGTACTTATCAGTTCAGTCACTCCGTCGTGTCCAACTCTTTGCAACCCCATGGACTGCAGCACGCCAGGCCTCCCTGTCCATCACCAACTCCCAGAGTTCACTCAAACTCATGTCCATTGAGTAATAGGTTTGTTTTTAAATGAAGTTTTAAAACGTCTTATTTACTTATTTATATTATTTGGCGGCATCCTGTGGCATGTGGGATCTTAGTTCCCCAACCAGGGACTGAACCAATGCCCCCTGCGCTGGAAGGCAGAGTCTTAGCCACCGGACCACCAGGTAAGCAAATGTGCACTCTTGTCCTCTGTGCTGATGTCCCTTTGCTTCCAGTAGTGTGGGTTCCTTCTGAATGTTCCTCCTTAAGCCCTGCATGTGACTGAGTCTGGTCCAAGATGGTGCTTTAATATAATCCTCCACTGTCTTAACTCAGCTGCCCCCAGGGTATCTTTTCTCTTCAGGTCACTTTTTGTGCACTCTGGGCGGCCAGGATTACCGGCTGCTTTCTCTATTCTTTTTTTTTCCTACGTCTTCCTCACTCCCATTTCTGGAAAAGAGGTTTCTGGGCAATGATAGGAGGAGGCTAGTAAAAAAAGGATGCAAAACCTGGGAGAAAAATACTTTCCTTAAAATGTCTGAGAATCATCTGAATGGGTAAGTAATGTAATATACGTAATATATGTAATATAATCCAATATATGTAAGTAATGTGCATACTGACTGAGCTCTTTTCACCCTATCCAGGATGTTAGCATCACTTTTTCTGCCATTAACCCGTTCTTATCAAAAAGAAAAAAAAAAATCCAAAAATTCTGTCCTGAGAACCAGTATAACTTAAGATTCCAACCCAGCTTTCCTTGTCCAGCTCTCTGGAGTGAACTTGACTTGTGAGATAAAGATGTCCATTGGGCACCAAGAAACCTCCCATCCACTTCCACTGTGGCCTGAAGAAATCCTTCTCTGAAATAGCAATAACAACTATGGGTTCCACTTTTCAATTTATCAATTCAACTTCCTTTCTGACCACAGTTAGAAATCAGTCATCCCCACCTCTCTCAACTATTTATTATTTGGCAGAGGCTCAATGCCTATGTTCAAGAAAAACACTTATAACTTATACTCCAAGCACTTAACCCATACCGAAACAATCAAGATGAGACTGAAAATGCAGGTCATAACTGACAGTTAACTGTCAAAATGACCAACTCAAAGAATAAATGCTTTTGGAGAAAATAATGCAAACCTCTATAAAAGCTTTTGTGCCATTAAAATGAAAGGTCAGCTGACACTTTCTAGCTGCATGCCTTACTGCCTTTTCTTAAGTATTTCTGCTAGTTGAACATTTCCCAAAGGTATACAAAATAATTCAGATCCACAGTATATAGAAGAGATTAGGCTAGCACCAAATAAAACATATTTACAGCATATATGTATTTTAGTACTAAGCTTAAGCCTTTTCAGGCCTGTGAGGATTCCTATAACCGCCCTCAAACCCCAAAACCCAGCATATATGAGACTAGCAAGAAGGAACCGCCCCTCCCCTAATTCTGTGGATGCAGAATGTATTGACAGAGTTTAGGTAATGAAATCTCTCTCCTAAATGAGTCCAAAATAAGACGAGGTACCTCTCACATCCCACTTCTACTCGACTGGAACCCAACCTTCTGCTAAAGGTCAAGGGCCGAAAATCTCTAGTAAGATGTCAGCGCTACCATGTGTAGCTGGATTAGAGGAAGGAAAGCTTGCTGCTAAGTGTTAGGATCAACCTAAATAAGATGACCAGTCCTGTTTCTCCTTTTACAGAATATTGTGAGCTACTCCTCAAATACTATGAATTTTGTGGCTCCATGTGTCCTTGTGATAACCAGGATCATGAACTAACAAGGTGCTCAAGTGAAAACATTTTGTTTAAACTAGGAATTTCAAGGAAGCTTTTCCCCTCCAACCTTCCCTCTCTGGTTTCATCCCTTCACTGACACAAGGTTAGGATCCGGCTTTCTATGACTAAACTCCCATCCTATGAAGGGCACGAGATCTTTGTGGGAGACCAGGAACATGGTGCTGCAGGACCCATGAACTCTCAAGGATCTCCTGTCGTTTATAACCCTGGCACACATCAACATCCTCCTGGCTCTGGACATTTACAAATTGGAAAGTCGGTAAAAGAAAAGGAAAATCTGAATTAACGATGGATTTACCTTGAACGGAAAACTGCAAGACACGGGGACACTGTGTCTCTCGGGGATAACTTCTAACGTTTCATACTTAAGAACCGTGTATGTGTCATACTGCCACTTTAGCTCCCTTTCAAAGGATGAATCAAGACCGTGGCACTAAAAGGAATGGATGGCAGTCGGCTGCGTGTTTGGGCCTGTGAAAAAAGATCCAACTAGCAACTAGGGCAACTGATGCTTTCGTTTTCCCACACAACGCCACACAAAAAATGGGAGACCTCAGGAACCTGGGTTGAAAGGACATGTCCAGTCACCAGTTCCCCTTCATGGACACCCCCGCTGAACCCTTCAGCGCGGGGGTACCTTTTCACTCTGACTCCTGCTAGTCTCCCTGCTCACTCCAAGCGTCTGCAGCCCCTACCCAGCTCCCCATCCTTTCCTGCCTGCTACCCACAAATTCCCAACCACTCCTCCCACATTTTCTTCTATTTTCCCCCTCCCCTTCCTTCACTTCCCTCCATCCTACATCATCTCCACTCCATTCCGAACTCAACCCGCAATCCGAATTCCTGCCGGCTTCTAAGCCTCTCGTCGGTCTCCCTTAAGCTGCCCTCCGCAGTCCGGGCCCGCGTCCTCCGTGCCCCTGGCTCCCACGCCTCTCCCGACTCTTTCCCTTCCCGGCGGCGCTCTAGCTCCCCGCCCCCTCGACTGCTGCCGTCCGTGCCTCCCTCATTTCTGACCCTTCCATCCGCGCGGCTCTGGGTTGACCACTCCTCCACAGTCGCCCGGGGGCCGATCCCGAGAAAGGACGAGGAGGCACCCTCCGCCCCCCACCCCTAGGCCTATTACCGGCTCCGCCGCAGCTGCCTCCTCCCGTGATGGTCTCTGCCGCCCCCGCTGCCGCCGCCCTAGCCCAAGTGGAAGAAGAGAGGAGAAAGCGAGTCCCGGGGCCGCACAGAACGTCTGGGAGTTCCCAGGGCGGCAGGGCGGGGAGGGACGATGGGTGGGCAGGTCGGCCGGCAGGCGGCAGAGGGCGGGCGGCTCCGACAACTCGGGCGCCTCCCGGCAGCAGCCGCCCAGAACCGCCCCGGCTCCGGCTAACAATAGGCTCCGGCCGCAGCGCTCTGGCTCTTATAGGCGCCGGCACGTCCGGACCGAGCCCCGGGGCAGGCTGGGAAATGGAGTCTATGCCCAGCGGCATGCCGGGAGTTGGAGGCGGCTACCTGCGCAGAGCCGAAACTCACCGGCAAACAGACTCAGAAGGCTGTGATTCCGCTGCAGCCTGGGAAAGCGAGTTTGAGGTCGCTGCAGCCTTTTGAAGAGGATGAGGGGAGACCCTCAGCTCCAGATCTTCGATGACTAACCAGATTCTCTTCTAAAACTCCCCTTTTCCTTTCATCAGGCCCATACTTCCAGGTCTAAGGAACGTAATCCCCCTTATCCTCGTTCAGGGGATCTAAGTCTTAAGCAGCGCGACGTGCTGCAGCCTGCCCAGGGTATAAAGAAAATAGAAGCAATGCAGAGTAATCTTCAG
>SJYX01023176.1:0-65896 GCA_006410675.1 Oreotragus oreotragus
CAGGAGGAGCTCCACTACTGGGGCACTCCCACAAACCAACACATATTCTCTTAATGATGAATGAAGACTTGCCTCCCCACGACGTGTGCCTATGGGCCTGGGCTCTGCTTTCTGGAACTGCCCTAGTCCCGCACACGACAGCCTAGATGTGCCCTTTCTTTTCTGATAGAGTCCCTGCCATTCAGTCTCTCGCTAAATCTTTTCTGTTAGTGCTCCTGACGAAGTCTCCGCAATTTGGTAAAGTCTTTTATGTAACCCATGTTTGCTCAGGTCAAATACACGTTATGTCTGACACACGCTGGCACATGGAGGAAACTGATTAATATTTGTTGTTATTATAAATGAGGAAAAAGAAGTAAAAAGAAAAAAAAAAGTCCACTTTGAAATCCTGTCTCCTACTGTCTCCTTATCCACAAAGGACATTTTAATAAATCTTTGCAGAGGTACAAATATAATAACACTTGCTGAAATGTTCCCAAGACCCTTTCCTCCCAGCTTGTCTTTCTGTAGAGGTGATAAGCAAACAGAGTTGTTACCACTGCAGAGGACAGGTCCCACCTGCAAACAAGGACAAAAGAGCAGCAAGGAGATTTGGTTCAAAGGTTCCAAATCCAGCCCTTTATGATAAGGGGCTTTCTCTCTTCATCTCACCTGCAAAGGGTCTAAAAGGACGAGGCCTGTTTTCAAGGCTGCCTGCTCGTCTTTGCCTCATGGCTCTTATTTTCTTATTGCACTTTGAAACTACTGTTCTTGGGGCTCGGGGAAGGGAAGAGAGGGAGAGGGGATGAGCAACGCCTTCCTCCTAAGTGGCTAATTAATCCAGACGGTTACACATACACACTGGCTACATACATGTACGAGCCACTTTGATTTTTCTTATTTCACCCAGCAGCACACACATCATATGCAGGCATTACTAATTTCACAAAGCTCAGGCTCCAATTTGGTAAACTCAGCTTTCTTTGCAAACTTAAGAAGATGCTAAGTTTGTAAACTCTGAAAGGGGCATTCTAGCAACTCATCACCTGCATAAACACACATTCTCCACAGGGAATCCTTTCTTTACCAGGTGCTTTCATGAGACACACAGACTGTGTACACAGCAAATCTGAAAAGCAACCACCTGCAAATAAATAGTAATGGTGCTGTGGGCAAACCAGAATTTGTAGCCCTCTCGAGAACAGCCTTTGCTGTTAATATTCAGAGCAACTGGTTCCCAGAGAGGAGCCCTGAATAAACTCGGATGGTAGGACCTACCAAACATGTGAACACATTCTCACCATTGGCTCCCGCAAGTGGGGACTTTAGGCCAGGGAGCTGGTATCCAAACCCACGGCCTTCATCCTCCAGAAACTTCCACTACCTCCAGGGGCCAGGGTCTCCTCAGAAGGAGTGAGAAAGTCAATCAAGCTCCCCAAACCTCCTAAGCATGCCCGCTGGGAGACTGACGGTGGAAGTGTCACCACCCCGCCTAGGCAGTCTCCCTTCCCTCGGGCCGCTGAGGAATGACTGCAGCTCATCCTGAAGGAGGAAGTGGCCGCCGGTTGGAGCTCAGCCCCTCCACCTCTCCCCCCCTCCTCCCCAGAAGGAGCACCTGGGTCGCACTCCAGAACAAAGAGCAAAGGGGCCGTCGCTGGTGTCTCTTCACTTTGCCAAGCAGTACTGACAATCATTCTTTCAACAGGAAAAATTCCCAAAGGTTCTCCTTCCATCAGAAATGGAGCTCTTATGAAGTGACAGAGCTGAGGAATCGTGGAGCTTAAAAGCCCCCAATCAGCCAATGGTCAGGCTGACATTCAGAGTACCGAAAATACACGCATCTGAGGTACAAATACCTTTCATTTTGGAGGTGTAGCCTTTCCACTGGTATGTTCTTCTAGATGTGAGAAGAGAGGAGAAGAATTCCATATATTTTAGCTAATAATCCAGCCTGAAATTGAGTCGGTCCCTCTGGCTATCGTCCTAGAGTCAAACCTTACCAGCAAAGCTCTATGGAGAAGTCCTAACAAGCCAGTCCTAGCATTGGTTCTTCACAAAGCACGAAAAGCCTCCTCATGCAACCTGGTACCTAACCTGCTATTTCTATCATGTCTTCTCCCCAGCACACGGACTAGATTCTGCTCAGCCAGCAGTGAGAGGGACCAAGTCATGGCTCTGCCCATCACCGTCCCCAGACAGGGTCAAGCAGCAGAGGATCACGGCCCCAGAGGCACATCCACCCTGTTTTGAATGCAGTACACATAACAGTGATGATGAGAAAAGGTTAAAACAAAGTTCCGCCTTGCAAAGACAGCGATGGCTGTGATGAAGGTGAGACGGGCATGAAGAAAGCAAATGAGCTCTGCTAGACACTGAAGACAGCACAAAGAGGGGGAGAAGAGAAAATCGGCTGGTTACCTCTCTCTGAATCCGGGAAGGCATGAGGGAACAGAGCAGAAACAACACGTTAGCATTCACAAGGTACCCGCTCTTTACCACAGTCCCGTTAACATTGACTCTAAGCGCTGACATTCCATCTTATATCCCAACTTGGCTGTAATTAATAGCCTTTCGGTGCTTATTTTAGCTGAACTCCCTCACACAGAAGCATGTATTTTGAGCCACTTTACGATGGAGCCAAAAGATGCCAGCTGAGTTTACAGAGGATCGTATCAACCGTGGGAGGTAATCAAGCCTAAAATATCACAGTGAAATACGGGAGACCATTTGCAGAGAACAGCAGCAGAGTACAGTATCTTCTCTTCGTTTTCCAGCTCCACCTGCTCCCAATAAAAAACATATGGAAACAAAGACACGGCAACAGCCTTACCTGCTTTACTAGCACTTCCGGCACTTTATTAATAGAGCTACAGTGTTACAATCCAGGGATTCTCCCAGGACTGCACCCGGAGACGGGGAGAGGGGGACGAAGCAGGAGAGGCGAAGGCCAGGCAGCAGGCCAAGGGCAGAGGTGGGCCGAGGCCCGGCCAGGAAATGAGCTCAAGGGTGAAAAAACAGATTTGTGCCAGGGAAGAGAGGAACGGCACGTGGAGAGAAGCCGGCAGCAGTTTGGGGTTTGGAGCTGAACGCTTTTGAGTTCCACCCCCGGAGCTGCTCTGAGCCTCCAGGGGGACCCTAGTGAAGCCACTTAACCTCCCGACCCAGAGTGCTCACACTGTCTGGTCTGGGCACAGCCAATTTGAAGGGGCCTGATGGCAGAGCCCCAAGTCGGTCACAGGCAGTTCACACTTGACCAAACTGAAGAGGCTGGATAACAGATAAAGAGGAGGAAAGCCAGAAACCTGCCTCCGCAGGGGCCCTGTGGCCAGGGTCATGGAGCGGCCAGCAGGACCCTGAGGAGATGAGAGCTGCAGTCAAAATGTGAGAGACAGCGGAGTACAGCCACTGGGCAGAAACGCAGGGCTGTCCATCTGATACTGAACAGTGACTGTAACATCTTATCCAGTGGGGGGAAAGCAAACAACCCAAGACACAGATACATGAAAAACCACAAAAAAAATTGAGTGTGAATTTCAATATATGCATGGCAAAATATCTGGGACAGCTTAACATCCAAACCATCACCTCTTATCTGGCGACGGGATAAAAGAGGAATGTATTTAATATAGTCATTTGAACATTATGCAATAAGAACACATAACGTTTATAATACAAATATGTAAGTATCTGCCTCAACACTTGAGAAAAGCATTGTGATATGCATACTCTGCTGCTAAGTCGCTTCAGTCGTGTCCAACTCTGTGCGACCCAATAGACGGCAGCCCATGAGGCTCCCCCGTCCCTGGGATTCTCCAGGCAAGAACACTGGAGTGGGTTGCCATTTCCTTCTCCAATGCATGAAAGTGAAAAGTGAAAGGGAAGTCGCTCGGTTGTGTCCGACTCCTAGCGACCTCTAAGGCTCAAGTAACCATACTGTAGTGTATGGGATGACCAGTTGCACTCCCAGTCAATAGCAACTACCAGACTACCTTTTACTGAGTGCTGGCTCTGTGTTGCCCTAGCAGCAACCTGACAAGGTAAATGCTATGTTCTCACTGAGAGAAAGGGAAACAAGTTGAGAGAGTCGAGGGGCTTGACCACGGTCACACAGCAGTACCTGGTGAAGTCAGCATTTGACTGTGGGCCTGCAGGACTCTAATCCCAGTCTCCTGAGAAGAACCTAAGACACGGACCCCACGCGTCTTCACAGTCCTGCAGAAGTGCCTCACGGGCTGTCTCCCAAGTGAACCAGCAGGTCACTATGTACAAGTGTTCAAAATGCAGCAAATAGTTTGCAACTGGGGTTTTAGGTAAACAGAGAAGCACCCCCCAACACTCCCCTGCCACCTGTGGCCTATGAACTTTTGCAGGGAGAGAAGGGAGCTGAAAATTCCCAAGAGAAGCCCTTTAGCTAAGTAAGTGGTCAGAGCTGTGTTTAAATCCTGCTGGTTACTTACACTCTTTTTTTCCTGGGCTCCCTTTCTGTGACCCTCAGAACCTGCTTCCTAGTCAGTGAAAAAGGGACAAGGACCCCTGGCTCAGGGTAATCATGAGAACCCAGTTAAATGAGATGGTGTGTGCAAAGAACGTCTGCTATGTCGCAAGTGAACAGACTGCATCGCTATGGTTATCATCACCAGGTCATCTGATGGTGTCATGTCCCAGCTGGGTGGGGCTGGGCAGCGACTAGACATAACATCTTCCATGGCAGGGAGGTCCCCTGGGGGTAATTTGTGGTCTCTCCTCGGATCTGCTGGGTGCCACTTACCATAGCATGAGGTTACCTCCCCTGCTCCTCTGCATTGCCCCGTATCAAAGCCAATATTTGGAGGCAATTTAGCTCAACAGCAAAGGATCCAAAGGTCTGGCTTCTAGACCCGGTTTGAGTAAACACTCTGCAAGTCACTTAATCTGAATCCTGGGTTTTTCATCTAAGACAGACAAGGACACTGAAGAGCAAAGAGGCTAAGGGCCTTGACCTGAGGGCAAACAGTGAATAAATACCAGGGACAAGAAAATTTGAAATCTCCTAATATTCAGATTTTTAGGATTCAAGTGCTTTGATTCTTACTACAAAGATGCCTGGGCAGCATCTCCTTGACTAACTTTTTATTTATGCCAGGTGCTTTTGGTTCTTGATAAAAAGCTTATATCTAAGTATATGGATTATGCTTAAGTAACCTTAAGTCTAGACACCCGAGGATGCAATCTGTTTCTTTTGAGTATATTATTGGTGCCTTGGCTATTTGAAATCAGAATTGTTACTAGTGGTTCACTTAATGAAATAACATCTATATGTACCTACTATGTTTTTCCCTGAAGGCCTGTGAACTTCTAACAAGGTCTGTTTATTTGAGGTTAATAGACACTGCTTGATTTAAGCATTGAAGAGAAAACCAGCCATAACTGGGGACATTTCAGAGCGATCTTTGAAATGTCATGCAAAAAATGCAGAAGAGTGCCGGTGGCAGCTGCCTCACCAGCTCCACACCTTGTCCTGTGCCGGGGAAGAAACATCAGCCCAAAGTCGGGCTTCTGCGTGAGACGCGCCATTCTGAAAGCAGGGAAGGCTAAATTTAGAGTCAGGCATAAGCTTACTCCCCCTTCTCACAGTACAAGATGCCAGTGGGAAGAATGCAACCCCAGGATCAAATCCACACTAGCCACACAGGCGAACGCTGCCTGATCAGCATGCTCTCGGCGACTGTTTCTTGGGAAAATGAATGAAGTAAGTAATTGGCAAGGTTTTCATTAAAAAAAAAAAAAAAAAAAAACCCCGAAATAGCAGAACTACTTGGCATGTGTAACTGGGCATCCAAATGAATAGAAAATTCTTAAAAAAAAAAAAAAAAAAAAAAGCACACCAGAATCACAGTGTCTATTCTAGCTTTTGGAAGAAGATACATCTCCCCAGCACAGCCACCTACTTCTCATGCAGTGCGCACTGTCCACGCTTCGCAAACTGAGCACGTACCGTGAGGACTTGCCAGGGAAGTTCTCGCTCCGTGTTTGCAGAATTCGCGGCTTCGCGCTACTTTCTGATGCTTGCCTTTCATCACTGAGAGTCTTTCGAGCCATGAGCGCCAGCACAGACCAGCATTATCCACATGGCAATGAAGTAAAGACATAAAACTTCGTATCATGAAAACTCTCGTACCAATGCCTGAACCTGACAGTTTCTCTTTTCCTCCAGCTTCAGATGTCTTCTTCCTGATATTTATTCACTACTTGCCCTCAGTCAAGACCCTTAGCTTCTTTGTTCTTTGGTTTTCTCATCTGTGAAATGGGAGCAATACTGGTAACTCACCTCCTAAGATATTAGTGCTGGAGGGAGGGCCCTTGTTAATCAGCGTCAGGCTCACGGTGGGGCGGCCCGCAGTGTAGAGCAGACATACACACCGCACGGTGTGGTTACCAGTTGAAGGGGAGTAGGGGAGGAAGGTCTGCCAAGAGGAAGGTTTCTAAATCTGTTTTGGATCATGAAACCTTTGAACTCTGATGAAAACATTCCAGAAAGAAATGTCTACAGACCCACACTTTGACACACCATCTCAGGGGGATGGGGGACAAAGTTCAATAACCCCAGAAACTCATGCATAGACCCTTTTAGAATCCACACGCTGCAGGTGAAAGATCTCTGAACTGAATTCTGAATTTATGCAAATTCACCATCTGGTGTCTACTAAGTTTCAGACAATTCAGCTCAGGGAAAGGTTCTCTCCTTCCCAAGACCAAACAGCACACAGGAACACCTCTGACAAGTGTACCTTCCTTTGCAAAACGAGCTCCCTTCCCACCTCCCTGCTAATGCGCCCCCTTCCCAGCACTAGCTACCTTTTACCTGTTGACTGGCAGACACAGGAGCTAAAGCTCCAACTGGAATAAAGTGTGAAGCTGAGGATCTAAAGTGGTTTAAGAGTATTGAAATTCAAGGCACATTTTTCTAAACAAAGGACTTTCTGATGCCACTAGAGAGAAGACACAATACCAGTAAGCTTACTAATGAGGCAAAAAAGGATATTTGAGAGCAACCAGGAAATGAGAAATTTTTTAAAGTCCATCTTTGAAGACAGCAAGAGTTAATGAGCATCTGCTTGCATCTGTGCTGTATTACAATTAAAAAAAAAAAACGCAACCACCTTGCTTCTCTGAATATCTGAGCAAATAGAGAATACACATAATTTATGTTTAGTCCTCAAGTAAGAGATAATTCATGCCATGTTCAAGATATAAAGTTTAGGGCACAATCAAAGGATAAAACTAATGTAAAATATACACGAATTGTAAAACCACGGGCTGGCTTCCTTCCTGAAAGGAGAGATGGTAAACAACAACAAAACAGTTGCTTTTGTTTTTTGAAACAAAACAAGACCCAGAAAGCCCCTATCTGACAAGGTTCAAGAGCAAGGGAACCTCTGGGGAAGATGACAGCTCCCTACACCAGGCAAGCGGCTTTCAAGCAAAAAGTGCCACGAGGGCACCTACCACTGGCTGGTACGACCAGGCTCTGAGTTAAAACCATGACGAAGGACTTCCCTGGCAGTCCAGTGGTGAGGACTCCACACTTTCACTTCAGGGTTCCATCACTGGTCAGGGAATGGCCAACACACACATACACAAGCCCAGAAATGAACCACAGGGAGCCTGTGGGTGATTTCCTTGCAGTTCCACACACCCAGCCTCATCGAGGCTTTCAAGAGGTTTTAGTGAAAGTGTTAGTTGCTCAGTCACGTTCAACTCTTTGCAGCCCCGTAGACTGTAGCCTGCCAGGCTCCTCTGTCCATGGGATTTCTCAGGCAAGAATACTGGAGTGGGTTGCCGTTTCATTCTCCAGGGGAATCTTCCCAACTCAGGGACCAAACCTGGGTCTCCTGCATTGCAGGCAGATTCTTTACAGTCTGAGCCACAGAGATAGGCTTTAGGGCTATACTTATAGATAATCCCAATTCCTTTGTGCAGACAGAAGGAATACGGGTATGTTTGCTTAGTTATGTCCGACTCTTTGAGACCCCATGGACTGTAACCAGGCGGGCTCCTCTGTTGGAACACTACTATAGATAACACAAAAAGCCAAGACATTCTACCGTCATTTGAATTTTGGAAACTTTCTGTAGATGCAAGTATCCCTGATACTCTGTAAACTCAATAATACCTACATAAAAATAGATATCAACACTAGGATGACTGATTGCTAAAAGCAAATAACACGAGTGGCTCCCACCTTATTCAACCTGCCCCCAGCCAGGCTGCTTTCGGAATTTGAATTTTGGAAACTTTCTGTAGATGCAAGTATCCCTGATACTCTGTAAACTCAATAATACCTACATAAAAATAGATATCAACACTAGGATGACTGATTGCTAAAAGCAAATAACACGAGTGGCTCCCACCTTATTCAACCTGCCCCCAGCCAGGCTGCTTTCGGCGCACATTACCACCAGGCCACACAACAACCCTTCAGGGGAGCCCCACGACTCTCCTTGTATAAGAGACGCTAAGGTTCAAAATCCACACAGCTAAGAAAGGTGGTGGGTCCACAAAACCCACACAGCTAAGAAAGGTGGTGGGTCCACAAACGGAGGACAGGTTGACCTGGCCAGTCTCATCTTTGTTCTGTGTTTTGGCGGGGGTGCTGGTGGGGGTGCCTGGTACCTGAGCCTGCCTCCCTGCCAATGAATGGGCTCTCCCCAGGACCCACCCCTTGATGAGGAAAGACGGCCTCAGCTCTCCGATCCTGTCTCCAACCCTGTTGGAGCTTTGGTTCCGTCTCAACTGGACCTGGTAACAAAAGTTAAGTGCTGTGCTTGGTCTAAATAACTTTCCAGGGCAAAGGCTGAGAGTTTCCTTCTTCACACACCAGACACTTATCCTGTTGCTTCCTTGCTCTTCCGCACCCCCCACCCCACCCCATGTATCTCTGACCTCCCTTCCTGCCTTTGGAGCCTTTGTGCTCACTGTTCCTGCTGCCTGGATACTCAGTCCCCTAGATCTCCCACCAAGGACTTTCTCTTATCATCATCACCTGTAGAAGACCCCTCCAGACCCCCCAGTCACCGCCAACTCTCAAAGCATCTAAAACTACCCTGTTTATTTGTTTACTGTCTGTCCTCCCTTCTCCCCCAGAAAAAAAGTAAACTCTGTGTTAACGGGAAACCTTTCTGCCTTGTTCGCTCACCACCTGGGTAAATGTTCACTCATCACTGCCTGGCACATAACAAGTAATCAAATATTTCTGAATAAATAAGTAGTGTAAACAAAGGTCTTTCCCCTTTATTCCTGATCACAGTGATATGGGAATAATGTTGTGAATAATAGGGACTTGGCTGGATTTTTCTCCTGCTATTGTTTATTACAGTCAGCACTTTAAAAATGACTTTAGTTCACATTCAGTTCTCATGTCATCTGAAACAATGTTAATAAAGCATATATTTTATCTGAATGGGCAGAAGGCGAGTTCTGAGATTATAATCTCTTGTGACTGAATATGAAAGCAAAGCAAATCTATACCCTGATCATCTCCACAGAAAGTGTTTCCAGAGCCCCTAACTAGATTCTTTCTTTGGAACATCTGTCTAAATGAAACATGGCTCCTCTGCTCCTAAGGAAATCAATATATAAATTTCCCTTGTACGTTGATTCCTATCAAGATTTACTGCCTCCCCAGATAATTGTCTTCATGTTTGTCTTCTTTGAGAAATAAACTTTTGTTTATCATTTACAGAAAAGACGCCAAACAAGGCATTTCCATGCATGACACACACACACACACACACACACACACACATTTGGTAAGGTTACTTTTTATACATAGCTAGCCTCCTTACAGCTAGCATCTTTTTTCTTTTCTCTTTAAAAAAACAAAACCACAATCCCATCCTGCTGCTGCTGCGTCACTTCAGTCGTGTCCGACTCTGTGTGACCGCACAGATGGCGGCCCACCAGGCTCCCCCGTCCCTGGGATTCTCCAGGCAAGACACTGGAGTGGGTTGCCGAAATTTCCTTCTCCAATGCATGAAAGTGAAAAGTGAAAGTGCAGTCGCTCAGCCGTTCCGACTTAGGGATCCCATGGCCTGCAGCCTCCCAGGCTCCTCCGTCCATGGGGTTTTCCCAGGAGTTCTGGAGTGGGCTGCCATTGCCTCCTCCGCAACCTCACCATGGCGGCATCCCATCTTTACTGTGAGTGTACCTTCCTTTTATTGTCCATACGTCTTTATACTTGACAAATAGAATTAACATGCCTTCGTCGAGAAGAAGCTCAAGTGTGGGCTGGGGGATGTTTGAATGGTGGTCTGTCACAGAGGTACTCCTACCAGCCAGACCTGTTCGGGAATGCTCTCTGGAGACTGGTTTTCAGAATGCCATTAAGCTGTCCAAAGGTGACCAAGCCTTCTTGCTTCCAAAGGACAAGGTCCCTATTTCAGTCACCACTGTGGCTTCCACTCAGGTCATTTAACTGAGGGGTCGCAAATGATGGCTTGAGGATCACCGTCCATCCGTTCCCTGCCTGCTCTTACGAACAGAGTGTCACTGAACACAGCTGCACTCCTTCACTTCTACTGTCAATGGCTGCTTCCGAGCCACCATGATAGAGCTGAGGGGCTGCAACAGAAACCACAGACCCCCCAGATATTTAATATCTTGCACAGAGCAAGTCAGGGACCCCACGTTAGATGTCAGCCTGATTCAGGGGTGCAACATACAACATGGACAAACAGTGAGACTAGGACCAGTTCAATAACTTGCAGAGCCTAGTGCAAAAGGAAAACACAAAGCTCTGCCTGCATGAGAAATATTATGAATTTCAAGCCTGTAACAGCCGGGCAGTAAACCAAGTGTGCGCGAAACCTGTGCAGCTGGCTGAGACGCTGGAATAATCCTTGTTACAGGTGATAAGCTCCAGGGCCAGCTGCAAACTATTCCACGCTGAAGCAGGAGTAAGAGCTCTTTCAATTGGTAGCTTTAGAGCCAGAATGCCTTTTGCTCAACTAAAATCTTACATGGGTGCCCGGAATGAGAACCAGAATCAACATGGGTCTCTGCTCCAGCCACTTTATTTTGAAAGAATTACTAGCAGGCTATGACTCTGCTTAGAATGTTTTTCCATTTTGGGGTGGGGGGGTAGATAAACAAATCATACTAGACTCCTTGGAACAACATTTTCATGTAACCTGGCAAACA
Source organism: Oreotragus oreotragus (assembly GCA_006410675.1). Lineage (NCBI taxonomy): Eukaryota > Metazoa > Chordata > Mammalia > Artiodactyla > Bovidae > Oreotragus > Oreotragus oreotragus. The sequence continues at coordinate 11,158 of SJYX01023176.1, forward strand.
GATGCATGCTTTCACATGACAGAATCAGGTCAAATCAGCCCCAATTGTCAACTGTGTTCTCCTCAGCGACTTTTCCTCTATCATAATTATTTCAACTGTCATAATTTATTCATCCCCAGATATGCTTACATGCTCTAGGGTAACCAGTCCAGGCTTCTGCAGCAGAAGGAGTGGCAGTCTCCATCATTTCTGCCCCCTTTCATCTGCCTAAAATTCTGACTGCAGGAGGAGGATTTTCTGCATCAAAATTTTACAAACCCAAACCAAAGTTGGCTTCAAAACCAAAATTAACTGACAAAGACATTGTAAAATTTCACGTTCACAAATCTGTAGCTAGAAAGAGGGACCAAAAAAAAAAAAGTCCCATCAGAGACCAAATATTGCATTTCTCTTCTTTTCAGATACAAGGAAATGGCTTTCTAGCTCTCGAAATGAACAGTGAATTTCCTGCGTTATTAAAGAATTTTACTCCTGCTGACTTTAAAGAGACACAGAGCTAGGCTTATTTACAGCTGAGTATCTGTTGTTGGGAAGTCAGAGGATATTGGACATGAAATTAACAACTTCAAATGCAATTATCAACGGTATCTTATAAATCTGGACGCCCAGGCAGAGTAATTCCACATGGGAAAGCTGAAACCTGCCTTCTTTCTTGCTTTGATCCTTTATTTTTATGACAGAGCAAAGAAAATGCTCCAAGGTATGATAGACCACTGCAGGGGAGCATGTCCTGGACAAAAACGGCCAAATGCACAATACGCCGACAGGTAGGGCTGCTCACCCATACTGGAGAAAAAGACAAAATAAGTCAAGGTCTTGGAATAAAAGAAAGTGAAAGTGAGTTGCTCATTGCTTAATTGTCTTTATACAGTCATTATTTTCCAACAGAAAAAAAACAAACAAACAAACACACACAAAAAACAATGGATCTAAAAATCCAGCTTGGTCCTAGATGACCCCTCTTCTTGCACCTTCCACTGTCAACCGTGCCAGTTCAATCTCCACAACCTGCTTCTCTTCGTCCCTCGCCACTATGTTGATGTTTCCTGGACCAGGACTTGCTACCTGAACCTTCAACTTCCACCTCCGCTACCAACATCTATACCCCTAACAGCATTCACTGGTATCTTTCTTTATGAAACAAAATAGATAATGGCACTCTCCCCTTCAGAGGTTTTTCATGGAATCAAAAAGAAAATTCAGGAACTTCCCTGGTGATCCAGTGACTAAAACGCTGCACTCCCAATGAAGGAGGCCCAGGTTCGATTCCTGGTCCGGAAACTAGATCTCACATGCCACAACTAAGAATTTGTGTGCCGCAATGAAAAGATCTTGCATATCACAACTAGGACCTGGCACAGGCAAAATAAATTTAAAAAATATGTTTTAAAAAAGAAAAGAAAATTGAAACCTTCAACTATAACTCAAAAGCCCTGTGTGATCTTATCCCCCTGCCCCCAACTGTCTCTTCCATCCAGTATGTATCGCTGGCCTTCCCACTCCAGGCATACTGGACTCCCTTGTATCCGTGAACATGCTGAGCACCCCTTGCTCTTCCTCCAGGGCCCCCCACAAGCCTGGCTTCTTCCCAGCTTTTGGCTGAGCTCAAAGGTCACCTGCTAGGATGGGCTGACCCCTGGGGCTCCCTTTCCCCACTGAGATACTCTCTCTGCCGCACTGTGCTATGAGCTACGCTTATCATGATCTGTGTCATCTTGCTTCCTGAATTGTTTTTCCAGCTTATGTCCTGCCTGTTTGAACCCTGTCTCTCATTCCTTCAGGTACCTCACGAGACACCTGGCACACAGACGTTCCACATCTGCTGAAGGGCAAATTAATCTACAGATCTTACTTATATCTATCAAGTACATGTGATGATCATAGTTAAATCTTAAAAAAAATTCAATTATTTATGGAGAGCATCCTATCCTAGACACTATGTTAAGGGCAGAGAAATCCAAAGGGCTAAGACTTTCTAAAAAACATTTGTGTTTAAAACAGGCACTTGAAAAGAACAAGTTATACAACTATTTAGTATGTTTTCACATGATCCTAGGGATTTGTGAAAAAGGTGAAAAGACAGACAAGTAAGAAAGTACATATTATCAGGAAACACTCTCGCAAATCCACAAAAAGTAGAGCGAGCTTGACAGGTGTTTTCTAACCACGCTCTAGGTCTCTAAACCTAGGAGTCACCTCAACACCTGGGAGACTGGGGACAGATAGAAAGCTTTGCTCAGTCAGTGGTACAGAAAGAAATTCATTTCCCCAAGGAGCTGTTCAAGATGAAAGCTGTTGAGGTGAGATGAGGAGACTGCATCAACAATAGTTTTTGAAACAGACTGGAATTACCATATCTTAAACAATGCCACTGTTCAAACTCTTTGAGAACTCAGCTCTGGCCCACCTCGCAGTCCCAGGCTCCTCTGAAAGATATCCATGATCATGGTAAACAGGTTCAAGAGGACAGATTCCAGAGCATACAACCCACTGTATGATTAATACCTTCCCCCTTGGAGCAGAGGTGACTTTGGTCCCACCTGTTCGTATCTACATCCTGGGCTTAGCTAACCTCCAGGGAGCAGCCAGCAGCAACATCTTCCTGGTTCACATCAGGGTCAATCCATCCACAATGCCTCCCAGGGATGCGCCAGTTCAGAAGCCCGAAATGGGCCCTATGCTGGTGTGCCACACGAGCTCCAAAAAAGCAAGAAGGTACTTGATGCATTTACCATTTCACCACTAGTGCCAAAGCCAAGCACACAGCAAGTGTTCGATAAATACTTGTTAAATAAACTGTCCCCGCTGTTCAAAAGCCAGGGCTTGCTAGAATGACAGAAGAACTCATAAATGAACCAGCAGCTGTCAGAAAGATGGGCTTCCTGACCAAACCGGCCCAAAGCCCATGCCTTCACTCTGAGCCAGTCCAAAAGCATCTTCTACAACGGTAACAGCTGATCCCTTGTGGAAAGTCTCTCCCCTGTTAAGCTTGTTACACACATCTCACTTTGGACAACACAGCCACTGATAACTCAGAAACATCACAGACAAAATTTACAAATAGGGCTGTTCCCCTCACAGTGCACTGTGTGGCTAACTTCTTGTGAAAGGCCTCAGGACACTTTTGTCCTGAAAGGCTTCACAAAGCAAGTTAACAACTCAAAGGCAGTAGCAAAGATTTCACTTTAGGGTGAAAACTTACAAACTGCTTTTGTGTCAGGGTAAGGCTGGAGGAGGAGCTGACTGCTCCATGACCTGAGAAAACCAGGAAGAGAATAACATGAGGAAGGCAGGCGGAACCCACCATTCATGCCGCTAGTCAAAGCTAGTCAAAGGCTGCAGCTGCAGTTATAAAAAGAAAAAGACTAATGGGATTGCTTTCTCCCTGGCCATCTCCCATCCAAAGCAGTAATGAAGATTCACAGCTAACACATTAATTGGGGAATCGATAGGCATGCCTGGATCCAATATTGGTACAGGGAATTAGATAACAGAAAAGACACAGATTCCCTGAGAATCCAATTAGGTGTTGTGTGCAACATTTAAATCACATTTTTCTTAAACAAACAAAAATCTACTTGTTTTCAGTGCCAAAACAAGCATGTGATAAGTTGGCTGTTTTTCCACATTTTGGGAATTTGAGATATTTTCCCACATGGAAGTCCAACAATATCTTAAGTCACACACAACTAAAATTATTTGAAACTGCATAGTCTTTCTACACCCAGATACTGCTTTCAATTAAAAAATCGGATCACCAAGATCCTGAGTATTTTTCACTCGTAATACAAACAAGAGTACATAAACGTGGATTCAGAGGTCAAGATAGATGAATGCACTCATTCATTCAGTCATAACACTGGGCACAACAGAAACCACCAAAAGAGATCATCTCAGCAGCCCGGCCCTGAACAGCTTCCTGCCACACTCGTAAACTGCATCAAAAGACTCCTCCACCTTCCCCTCATTTCATACAATTCTCATCCTTCCTCTCCAGCAAGGCAGAGACACCCCTCCTCAGCCCTGCCGGCCGCCCTTGGACCTCGCTAAGCACCGACTCTAGGGATGGGAGCTTGCAGCCTTTGTCCCGCGGGTCTGGTCTCCGCGAGCTCGGCGCCCACCCCGCCGGTTACCTGCAGACAAAGGCACGCCGCCCCGTGCTCTCATCCCTCACCTTGGCCTCCAGGGCGGCCCTGGGGCTGGGCGAGGATGCCGCCCCCAATGCGGGGGATGAGACCAGGTTGCGGGCGCTAGCCACCCTGGGGCGGTCACTCACACCAGCAGCGGCGCGCGGTTCCTTCTGTCTCAAGTTGAAGCGAGTCGGGTCCGCGCCTCCCAGAGCCCGGCCCGCCGCCGCCGCCGCCCATTGGCTGCTCGGCAGGCACGTGGGCCGTCGCCCCCGCCCACCCCGCCCCCCGCTGGCAGGTGCCTACAGCCAGGTGCTCTCAGCCTCCGGCGTCAGTCCCCAGAGAGAGGCGGAGTCCCCCAGCCCAACATAGCCCCATTCTATGCTGGATGATTCTCTTTCGGGACTTCCAGGACTCGGAAAATTCCTTCTAATCCCACCTCTTTGGAAAGTTGACATCCCGGGCCTGGGTTTCTGGTTTTTTCATAGATCTGCCTGATAGATGCCAGGGAGAGGGGCCACAATGAACCCACAGTCAGAAAGCCTCTGCAATACCACAACTAAGCAGAAACAAACTGTAGTTTGATCCATCAGGCAGCAAGTTTTGAACTGAGCTGAAAAGATTTGTTTGTTTTTAAAAACAGATTCCCTGCCAGTTTACACGAAGCACTAACAGTGGTTCACGCTTCCACATCTTCCTCGTCCCGTGGTGCCTCTCTTAAGGCACCTTTTGTTCCTGCCTCTTTTAAGATGCCTTTTGTTCATTGCTGATTTAAAGCCAAGATGACACTGGTACCCCAATGCTGCTGCTTCTAAGTCGCTTCAGTCGTGTCCGACTCTGTGCGACCCCACAGATGGCAGCCCACCAGGGTCCCCTGTCCCTGGGATTCTCCAGGCAACTGTACTGGAGTGGGTTGCCATTTCCCTCTCCAATGCATGCGTGCATGCAAAGTCGCTTCAGTAGTGTCCGACTCTGTGCGACCCCATGGACAGCAGCCCACCAGGCAAGAGTACTGGAGTGGTGGGTTGCCATTTCCTTCTCCAAGGTACCCCAGTACTGTCATCTTTAACTGAGAGCTCCCCTCCCCCTACACATATGGAAGCAGGAAAGTGTTCCCTTGGCTAGATAACAGTATTTTAAATAAGAGTGTTTGCCAGCTGCTGGCCAAAATCCTAGTTTTGAAAGGAAAACCCAAGGTCTTTTACTGAGTGTGTTCTATATATGCCTAAAGTATTTCCTCTCTCTGTTTCTGGGCAAGAATAAGTTATCTGATTGAGTGATTACAGAATGAAACAGGCAGGGAACATCAGCCATGGTTTCTGCCAAATTCAAAGTTGAATACACTCCTTTTATAGGGAACAGAAAATACATGATAAACATGGAAAATCAAGGAAGTATGTAACTGAAAGGGCTTGTCTGGGTTTAGTAAAACACATGACAGATATACTAGAAACTCTTTAATGTTCCTGTTTTAAAAGAGGATTAAACATCTCACTCATTCAGCATTTATTAAGCTCTTCCTAAAAAGTGTCACGCTTTGTGCTGACAACCACATAGAAGGCTTTTCTGGTTAGCAGTTGTCTCCCAAGGGGGACATGATTCAATTCATGGTGTATTCAATCTATGACCAGTAATACCTCAGTTATAAAGAAGAATTGTTTACAATGAACTTCTGGCAAACACAGCTGTTTGGAACACTGCCCATTTTAGAAGTTGAGGGGGTGGATTTGAGTCTTGGGGCTCAGCAGTCAGAACAGGTACCGCCAAGTCTAGAACATGAACCAACTTCACAGGACTGCACCTGTTACCCTGTACAGCAGGGTGCCCTCCTGCCGTACACATAATTCTGGTCGGTTTGGTCATCTGCTTCTCTGCCCACTGCCAAATGGAAGCCACAAATCAGACAGGACTGCCAGGTGCCAACGGTGACAGCACAGGGTCACAGCCAAGGGCCTGCTTGCTTACCAAGACCTGCCATCTCTACCTCCTACCACTGTCTCAACCTCTCCTCCTCTCTCCTACTTCACGGCCACCCCTTGGTGCCAGCTGCTGACTCCTCCTGTTGGGATGGTCCCAATAGTCTTGAGTCTCCCTGTTTTCACTCTGTACCCAATTGGCCATTCTCACAGCAGCCACACACATGACCCTTTAAATAGACGAGTCACACATCTGAGCATCCATGCTCCTGCTTTTAAACTTTACAGTAGCTTTCCAGCGATTGGAAATAAGGTCCATAATCACTTTCAGGGTCTCTGAGGCTACTTGGAATCTGATCCCTACTTCCTTTCTAGTCAGTGCTGCAACCATATTCTTTCCTCCTCCTGTCTGCTCTGGTCTCCTCTTCTTCCAATTTCTAGAACATGCTCAGCTACTTCCCACTTCAGGGTTTTTGCACCAACCACCCTTTCCTCTTGAAATGCTCTTTGCTGCACTACTCACATGGCTATGTGAGAACTGGACTATAAAGAAAGCTCAGCGCCAAAGAATTGATGCTTTTGAACTATGGTGTTGGAGAAGACTCTTGAGAGTCCCTTGGACAGCAAGGAAATCCAACCAGTCCATCCTAAAGGAAACTAGTTCTGAATAATCATTGGAAGGACTGATGCTGAAGCTGAAACTCCAATACTTTGGCCACCTGATGCAAAGAACTGACTCATTGGAAAAGATCCTGATGCTGGCAAAGATTGAAGGTGGGAGGAGAAAGGGATGACAGAGGATGAGATGGCTGGATGGCATCACTGACTCAATGGACATGAGTTTGAGTAGGCTCTGGGAGTTGGTGATGAACAGGGAAGCCTGGCATGCTGCAGTCCACAGGGTCGCAAAGAGTTGGACACAACTTAGCGACTGAACTGAAACTGAAATCCCTCTCACCCTTCAGACCTCTGTCTACTTCCTGTGAAACTCTTAACTGACAGTGCCATCCACCCCACAACCCTAAGCATCCAGACTCTTCCTGCACAGTCTTCACCTTCTTCACTTTATGATCTTCACTTTATTATGAGTTCTGTAAACTTACACTAGTGTCTGGTTTTGTTCCTCTACAGTAAAGAATTCAGCCTTGGCCAAAGAGAGGTCTGGACTTTGCCCTCAGCTTCTGGGAGGTACTTTTTAAGAGCACGGTACAGCATATTAAAAAGCAGAGACATTACTTGGCCGACAAAGGTCCATCTAGTCAAAGCTATGGTTTTGCCAGTAGTCATGTATGGATGTGAGTGCTGGACTACAAAGAAAGCTGAGCGCTGAAAAACTGATGCTTTTGAACTTTGGTGTTGGAGAAGACACTTGAGAGTCCCTTGGACTGCAAAGAGATCCTACCAGTCCATTCTAAAGGAGATCAGTCCTGAATATTCTTTGGAGGAGTGATGCTGAAACTCCAATACTTTGGCCACCTGATGCGAAGAACCGATCCATCGGAAAAGACCCTGATGCTGGGAAGGATTGAAAGCGGGAGGAGAAGCGGACGACAGAGGATGAGATGGTTGGATGGCATCACTGACTCGATGGACATGGGTTTGAGTAGGCTCTGGGAGTTGGTGATGGACAGGGAAGCCTGGCGTGCTGCAGTCCATGGGGTTGCAAAGAGTTGGACGCGACTGAGCGACTGAACTGAACTGAACATCATACCTGATAGGAGTGTTTTTGTTTTCTCAGGGGTCTTGGGTCACACTAGACAGTCTAACAATGCGGTTTAGGGTCAGGGCTTTGGGTCACTGAGCGTTAGTTCCACCTCTGGCTTAGTCATGTGTATGGTCAACCACACCCACATGGTGGGCACCCCCCATAAAAATCGTGGACACCAAGGCTTGGATGAACTTCCCCAGTCGGCAGTGCTGCATGGACTCTGTCACACATCAACGCTGGGAAAGCAGTGCTGTCCGTGACTCTTCAGGGAGAAGACAACGGAAGCTCCACGTGTGGGCCTCTTCTGGCCTCCTCTCCTCGCCCTATGTGCCTCTCTTCCTGGCTGAGTTTCACGGTAGCCTGTAGCTGTGAGTGAGTTCTGTGACTCATTATAGCAGACTACCAAACCTAAGAGTGGATTTGTGGACTGTTCTCCATTATATTTTCAGAAGCAAGCACATTTCCTGAACAAAGTGCTTAATACATTTAATAATGATAGAACTTAATAATTAATCTTTTTGTGGGTACTTTTAAAACAAGCACATAATCAGCATATGATCCCTTTATGATTTAAGGAATAAACTGTATTACTACTTAAATATCCATGTTAACTCCTACTTCTGAATTGAATCCAGATCCAAAGTAACCTCTTCCCTGAAGCCTTTCCCCACTCTCCAGGGCTTGCCATTCTTGCTTCTGTGTTTTCTGGCCCATGGCTCTGCTTTCAGAGCAGTCAGTGGTTGGGCATATCTTTGTTGTGAAGGACCTGTCTGTGTTGGATCAACTCTGAGCCCCTAGCATTGGGCATGGTGCTTACACAGAACAGATATACAAAAGGTGTTTGCAAAATAAAGGCAGCTTTTTAAAAACAAGGGTTTGGTTTATTGAAAGATAGGTTCAGTTATCTGTGAAATTCTGGTACATATTACAGCTCATTCCCTGAAAAACAGGGTAGCTGTTACTGTAGTAACTGAGTATATTATAATGGTATTCTACTCTATTATTTTCTTTTCTTTCTAAAAATAAAAATGTTCCTGAAAATTATTATCCATGTTAAAACCTGACATGCTTTAAATAAAAATATGAAAGCAGATCACCAAACTTTTTAAAGTCACCTACCTCCCTAATTAGAATGAAATATCACTTTATTTACATAATACATTAAGAAAATTTTTAAAAAGTCCAAGCACTAATCTTATTCTCCTCTGTACAAACCTAATTGGAAATTCAAACAGCACACCAATAACCTAGTGTCTGCAAGTACCATAGAAAAATCAATTTTATTTCCTTCAGTCCTGCATTTAAACTGGATAATAACTGCTATAATGTGCAACAACCATAATCCAATTTCAATTTGTTTGATTAGATGAGTATAAACATTAAACAAGAAAGTCATGGGATTGTCATAACAATGTTCACGCTGTTAACTCATTATAGAGCAAAGGATTTTAATATGCTCCTGGAAAACATGCTGCTAGAAAATATAAACATATGATCTGAACAATCTTTAAATACTATCCACAAGATCCTGACATTGCCTCACCCAAAGATAAAAGCAGCTTTGAGTTTGGAGGCCATGCAAAACTCCCCCTGAACTTAGGATAAGGAAAGCTCTGAATGAGTCCTTGAACATTTGAGATTATATATAAACATCCCTTCCTATCAAAATGTGTAATCATCGAGGATATCAAAGCTGTACCTGTGTCAGCGGCCCTCAGATTATAACGTGGATAATAATTTAAAAATGAAGATGCCTGGGCTCCCTCCAAGGGCATGATCTGGAAGGTCTGGAGTGACCCCATGCTCTTTTCACAGAACCCCAAGGACTGGGAGGCAGGTGGTCCGTGGACTACACATTGAGAAACTGTTTTCAGAGAAGAGGGCAGGAACTCTGCGGGTGAAGGAAGTCAGGTGACACCACAAAGCGGTGCAGGAGCACTAGACTCTGTGTCCCCCACTAGACTCCAAGCTCCTGGGAGCTCAACTATGCCTTTTGTGGTTTTGTGTCTTTGAGCACTGACTAAATTAAGTTCATAGCAAAGTGCACGCACCCACACTCACACCTATACTGTTCGTCAAGATAATTCACCAGGGGTGCACGTCTGAGGGTCACACTTGGTCCTAACAAGGTTATCAACAGAGCAGGTGGGACATTTGGGCAGGATTGAAGCCTTTCAAACTTTAATGTTCAAATGCATCTCTGAGGATCTGTTAAAATGCCAATTCTCATTCAGTAGGTTTGGGGTGGGGCCTGCATGTCTAAAAAAAAAGCTCCCAGGTGATTCTAATGCTCTAGTCCAAAGACTCCACTTTGAGTGGCAAGAACCCAGAGATAAATGAGCCAAACAAGACCACAATGACAAAGAAACAGCAAAAAAGAATGCAACTTCAGATCTACAATGAACCCAGGCAATGAAAACCAGGGAGTGGCGGACCAGGAGTAATATTCCCCAACTTATTTTAAAGGACAGGGTACTTGATGGCTGCTCTTGGAAGAAACTATAATGTGCATTTGTAAAAGAAAACCTCCACTGCTGTATGAAACATCAGATACACAGAAAGAAAATATTGGGAGAAAAAAATTATGTTCAATGGCCTGGAACCTTCTTGTCCTGCTCTATAAAATGCAAAGGCTATTTATAGTAAATGTATACAATAAAAATCTTCGTGCGAGGAAGACATTCCCAAGCCCTAGGTAGGGAACATAGCCCATTTTCTTCATACAATATTCAGCAGACAGAACCTCCCTCTAGATTGAAGACAGTGGGCAACTTCCTGGCACTCAGTGGATTATAAAGAGACTTACCCCTCTTCCCCCGATCTTACCCAACAGTCCTCATGTTCCCAACTGCTAGGGGTGGGAGCTGAGCATAAACTGTTACCTTGATGATTCAGGATCCTAATAGAACCAGCACAACACTCAATTCTTCAAAGGCATCTGCTCAACTATCTCCCTTCTGAACCCCCTCTGGCTTGCTCTCTGGGACACAGAACTGCAAGGCGGTGCAGGGGCGCTGACAGCAATGGTGAAGACACAGCCAGACTTCCCTCAGGCTCACTCAGCAGTGACACTGGAGGGGCCAAGGCGAACGCTTGCTCTCTGGCAATTTCCATGATTAAAATTAGAGAAAAATCACATTTGGGTTTTGCAATATAAACTCTACCTTAAATTGATATTAAATCCTTGACAGGGAAGATGGGGGCAGGGGTAAGAGGTTAGGGGCTGGTGGAGGGAAGCCAAGAGAAGTTCTTGAAAGAAATTACATTTTCCTTCTCCTTGAGCCCATCACTGGTCTGGTTTACATCTCTACAGTTTTGTCTTCTAAAACACTGTATAGATGGAACCACATCATATATAGTCTGTGAAACTTGCTTTTCTCACTTAGCATAATTTTGGGGGAGGAGGGTAAATTTTATTATAAGACCCAACCTCTTTTCTCTAAAAATTTTTTTGCTTCCAGTTTTACTGAGGTATAATTGACATACATCACTATATAAGTTTAAAAGGTAGAGTATAGTGGTTTGACTTACATGCATCATGAAATGATTACCACAGGTTTACTGAATATTTATCATTTCACATAGATATAAAAATAGAGAAAATTTTTTCCTGTGCTGATGATTCTTCGGATTTACTCCCTTAACAACTGTCATATATAACATACAGCAATGTTAATTATAGTTATCATGTCATATATCACATCCCTAGGACATATTGGGAGCTCTTATAACTGGGAGCTTGTACCTTTTGACTGCCTTCATCCAATTCCCCCTCTCCGCACTCCCCCACCTCTGATCTCTTTTTCCTGTGAGTCTGTTTATTTCTGAAGTATTAATATAATTGCCCCTTCAAACTACGTTAGTACCTGTTACACAACATAGGCGATTGGATATTTCCATGTATTTCAAAATGATCACCAGGATAAGTCTAGTTATACTATGTCACCATACAAAGATATTACATAGTTATTGACCAATTATCCCCACATACCCCTGATTCATTTATTTTGCAACTGGAAGTTTGTACCTCTTAACCTCCTGCACCTACTTCTTTCCCACCCAGCTCTTACCTCTGGCAACCACTTGTTTGTTCTCTGTATCCATAACTCTCTGTTTTGTTAGGTTTGTTTCATTTTTTTAGACTCCACATATAATTGAAATCATATAGTATTTGTCTCTGACTTATTTCACTTAGCACAAAGCCTTCTACATACATCCATGTTCTCATATAATGGCAAGAGTTCATTTCTTTTTCATGACTGATATTCCACTGTATGCATATATACGCACACATCTCATTAATCCATGCATCTACTGATAGATACTTATGTTGCTTTCATATCTTGACTACTGTAAACAATCCTGCAATAAACATAGGAGGGCATGTATCTTTTCTGACTTGTGTTTTTGTTTTCTTCAGATAAACACCCAGGAATGGAACTGCTAAATCATAGGTTAGTTCTATTTTTAATGTCTTTAGCAATCTCCGTACTGTTTTTCCATAGCTGCCACATCAGTTTACATCCTCAGCAACAGTGCACAATGGTTCCCTTTTCTCCACATCATCGCCAACACTTGTTATTTGTGGTCTTTTTGATAACAGCCATTCTGACAGGTATGAAGTGATATCTCATTGTGGTTTTGATTTGCATTTCCCCGATGATTAGTAATGTTGAGCATCTTTTCATGCACTTGCTGGGCATTTATATGTCTTCTTTAGAGAAAGAGTGACTGAACTGAACTGAACTGAAAACTCCTTTATTTCAGTTTTCCAAAGTTCACAGATCTGTACATCTCAGTGATCTTTAAAAATAATTAAGAGATTAAAAAACAGAGCGATCTAATTTCTTGGTGGTTAAAAATCTCTATGCTTAGGCACTGCTGTTGAGTCTGAATCCCAGAGAAGGGATCAAACAGGAGCTCACCCTGTTATTACCACTTCCAGAGCTAGGAAGCAGAAAGAGAAAGAAGGTGGCATTCTGACCTCTAACTTCTTAACCTTGACTCCTTCCTTCACCCCACTTTGCTCACCCCTCAAAGAGATACCAGCTACATCAGGGAACTATGGAAAGTAAAGCAGATAAAATGTGCCAGCATTTCGACCCTCCAAAATTGAGTTTAAATAAAAACATCACTTATAATTGCTATTATTTGTTTTACCTTCTGCTCAACTGGAAGTTCCTAATTGGGAAGGACTATGGCATTTTGGGTCAATTTTGGTATATCATCTAGCATAGCTGCCCTTATTTTTACAAATAAAAAAGTAAAGCTTTATTGGAATATAGCCACACCCATTCATTTATATCTTCTCTATAGTTATTTCTGCCTAACAGGGGCAGAGTTAAGTAGTTGGGACAGAGACAGAATGATCCATACAACCTAGTGTATTTATAGTCTGGCCTTTTATAGAAAAAGTTTGCCAAATCTTGATCTAGCAGGATGGCCATTTAGTCCTGGTGGCTCAGACGGTAAAGCACCTGCCTACAATGTGGGAGACCTGGGTTCAATCCCTGGGTCAGGAAGATCTCCTGGAGAAGCAAATGGCACCCCACTCCAGTATTCTTGCCTGGAGAATCCCATGGATGGAGGAACCTGGTTGGGCTACAGTCCATGGGGTCGCAAAGAGTCAGACACAACTGAGCGACTTCACTCATTAGTGTATTACTGGTAGAGCATTGTACAGCTACTAGTTATTAACATTTGTGCAGCATTTTACATCTTCAGATCTGAACAAATGTCTGTTCATATCTACCATTTCATTACAGAATCCAGTTATCCCTATTAAATCAACTATTATTATTAACATCTTCCTTTACAGATAAAATATGCTCAAAAAGAATGAGTGAATTTATTTACAGGAGGTGAAGCCAGACTGGGACCTAACTCATTTCTCCAAAATTTCTCCTCTCATCACAAGTAAATAAAATGTAATAAAATATGGACGTCCCATGTGGCTCAGTGGTAAAGGATCTGCCCTCCAATGCAGGAGACGTGGGTTCGTCCCTGGGTTGGGAAGATACCCTGGAGTAGGGAATGGCAACCCATTCCAGTATTCTTTTCAGAAAAACCCCATGGACAGAGAAGCCTGGTAAGCTATAGTCCATGGGGTTGCAAAGAGTTGGATATGACTAACATGCACACATGCAATAAATAAAATATAGCACAGACAAGCTGATCAAACAGTACACAAGCTAAGACCAACTTGGATTTTCATCTAGTTAATGTTCCATCTAACTCTTTCAATTAAAGTAAGTTCCACACAAAGTTCACATGTCCTCTGAGATGATTTATCCATTTACTGTTATTTCTGACACGTTTAGAAATTGCCTAACCTATTAAAAAAACCCTGCTCTTTGTTACAAACTATGTTCCTTTTATACATTGTTAGTTAATTGTATCGGGGAAGGCAATGGCACCCGACCCCTGGAAAATCCAATGGATGGAGGAGCCTGGTGGGCTGCAGTCCATGGGGTCGCTAACAGTCGGACAGACTGAGCGACTTCACTTTCACTTTTCTCTTTCATGCATTGGAGAAGGAAGTGGCAACCCACTCCAGTATTCTTGCCTGGAGAATCCCAGGGATGGGGGAGCCTGGTGGGCTGCCGTCTATGGGGTCACGCAGAGTCAGACACGACTGAAGTGACTTAGCAGCAGCAGCAGTTAATTGTATTAATTGATTATCATAGTTGATTAAGGTTTTATGGGACCTGAAGCTAAGACAATTTCTGGGGATGTCTTTAAGAAAATGAACACAAAAATATCTTCCTTTTGCAAGTTTTAGAAACACCATGTGAACTCATCCCTAAGCCCCCTCCCCAGAGGCTTGAAAGGGGCCCTAAATTTTAAGGTCCATTATCATAACAGTAAATCCTCCTCTATTTTATGGGACCTGAAGCTAAGACAATTTCTGGGGATGTCTTTAAGAAAATGAACACAAAAATATCTTCCTTTTGCAAGTTTTAGAAACACCATGTGAACTCATCCCTAAGCCCCCTCCCCAGAGGCTTGAAAGGGGCCCTAAATTTTAAGGTCCATTATCATAACAGTAAATCCTCCTCTGCTTTTTACCTTTCCCCCTAAAGAAAGGAAAATCATATATTCCAAATTGAGTTCCTAGCAAAAAGCCGGAGCCTAGTGACTAAAGAGACTAATTATTTAAACCTGCCACCGCCAACACTTTCTCTTAAAGCTACAAAACTGCAAGCACTATTCTCAGCAAATTCTTTCTTCAGCCTGCTGCTGCTGCTAAGTCGCTTCAGTCACGTCCGACTCTGCGCGACCCCATAGACGGCAGCCCACCAGGCTTCCCTGTCCCTGGGATTCTCCAGGCAAGAACACTGGAGTGGGGTGCCATTTCCTTCCCCAATGCATGAAAGTGAAAAGTGAAAGTGAAGTAGCTCAGTCGTGTCCGACTTTTAGCGACCCCATGGACTGCAGCCTACCAGGCTCCTCCGTCCGTGGGATTTTCCAGGCAAGAGTAACCGGAGTGGGGTGCCATTGCCTTCTCCATCTTCAGCCTAGAGCACTGGTTTTCCAAGAGCGGTCTGTAGCTAAAGTTAGCCTCACTTGGGAACTTTTTAGAAATGTAGGATCTCAGGTCCCACCCCAGACCTACTGTATCAGACCCTTCTGCGGATGGGCTCAGCCTTCTCTTCTTTTTTTGGTTGGGTTGGGTCTTTGTTGCTGCTGGGCTTCCTCTGGCTGTGGTGAACGGGCGCTGCTCTGCAGTAGCGGCGTGCAGCCTTCTCATCGCGGTGGCTTCTCTTGTTGCTGAGTGGGCTCTAGGTGTGGAGGTTTCAGCTGCAGTGCCACGTGGGCTAAGTCGCTCTGCAGCAAGCGGAGTTTTCCTGGACCAGGGACCAAACACATGTCCCCTGCTCTGGCAGGTGAATTCTTAACCACTGGACCATCGGAGAAGTCTAGGGATTCAACTTTCTTTGTATTCATAAAGATCTACAGCTGATTCTGATATGTGTTCAGGTTTGAGCATCACTAGTCTATGAGCTAGAAGAAGGAAATGGCAACCCACTCCAGTGTTCTTGCCTGGAGAATCCCAGGGACGGGGGAGCCTGGTGGGCTGCCGTTTATGGGGTCGCACAGAGTCGGACACGACTGAAGCGACTTAGCAGCAGCAGCAGTCTATGAGGCTGGAGAAGGAAATGGCAACCCACTCCAGTGTTCTTGCCTGGAGAATCTCAGGGACGGCGGAGCTTGGTGGGTTGGTGGGCTGCCGTCTATGGGGTTGCACAGAGTTGGACACGACTGAAGTGACTTAGCAGCAGCAGCAGCAGTCTATGAGGCTGCAGAAGAAAATGGCAACCCACTCCAGTGTTCTTGCCTGGAAAATCCCAGGGACGGCGGAGCTCGGTGGGCTGCTGTCTATGGGGTCGCACAGAGTCAGACACGACTGAAGCGACTTAGCAGCAGCAGCAATCTATGAGGCTATAGATTCCACCTTCTCCACTCATATAAAACATTTTTTGAGGAAAAAATTTTATCTTCGATAACACAATAATCTAATGATCAATTTTAATAGGGAGTAATCTCATTTTTAGAATTTTGGAAAACTATGACATGCGAGATGTGTCAGGATTAACCAGGAGACAAGCAAATGTTCACAGCTCAAAGTCTACTTTGATGACTTCTGAATGCACTGATGATAAATTTAAACGAGTTCATGAGTTATTAACTGAGTGGAAAATGTATATTTAAACACTCCTGATATAGTCAGAAGACTAAGTCAGTAATTCCAAGCTCTGAATCATCTTAGAAGCTGAAGAAACGTCCCACAAAACAGCTAAATTACTTACCTCAAGCAAAATTTCTTATTTTCAAAGAGTAGGAGTTGGATCAAATTGGTCCAATATGCTCTTTTATAATTTTAACCACCTAAGATCTTTTAACACACATTTCTCACACAAATACAAGCTACACTGATTTGTCCCCATGCCACTTTTCTCTGTTAATCAAAGTTATACTTAGCCACTAATCATAACTTCTGATCAGCATGAGCAAACCAGTGTCGCCACTCTGAGTTAATGTATTTTAATTCCTTCTAGAAGCAAAATCCCTTACCATTTCAGTTGCCCCGTGCAGCTTATACTGCACAAATGCATAATTTTCCCTTTGTCCTCTTCTCACCCACAAAATGCAAATAATAAAATCTGTCTCCTAATGCTGCTATTAACAATTAAAATTAAATAACCAAACAAAACAAGATATAACGTGATCACCACTGTTTCTGGCAGATGGTAGGCACCCAAATGTGGCTTCCTGTGATTATGAATTAGGCTGTTAGAAATCTTGAAGTGAGCTCTCTACTGCACACTTCTGATCCCCTTTTCTGGGAAAAACCACACCGTCCCAACCTATGTGGCAGCAGCAGGCCCCTGGTTGACATCTTGTATGAAGTGACCTGGCCAGTCAGTTTGATGCCTGGTCTATGCTGAGTATGAGTCTCTTCCCTCAGGAATTTGTAACTGAGACACTGCACTCACACTGGCTGGAAAAGGAATGTGCAGGGTCATTTCTACCATAAGAATTAAGAAAAAGAGAGGACGAAGCCAAGAATCGAGATGAGAGATAGATATGGTCCTGACACTTCTTCATACCCTCCTCTCTCATCTTGGTTGTCTCCCCGCCTCAGAGTTTCGGAAGACAACCAAACTGTCTTTTGCGTGCGTGCGTGCGTGCGTGCGTGTGTGTGTCAGTCACAAAGTCACTTCTGACTCTTTGCAACCCCATGGCCTGCAGCTCTTCAGGCTCCCGTGTCCATGGGATTTCCCAGGCGGGAAGATGAGAATGGGTAGCTATTTCCTCCTCCAGGGGATCTTCCCGACCCAGGGATTGAACTTGTGTCTCCTGCATTGGCAGGTGGATTATTTACCACTGCACCACCTGGGAAGCCATGTCTTTTGCTTAAGATCACGTAATTTCTGTTACTAATCAATGATCTTTAGTAACCCCCCACCCTCTACTGTGGTGGAACCCGCTCTCTCCTATGAAGACAGGTCAGTTCTGACCTGGTGATGTGTGATCCCAAAAGCAATCGCTGGTGGTGAGGATGACTGTTCCTCAGCATATGTCACTCCAGTATGTGGGAGTCAAAAAGGAAGTGGGCCCCTAGGCAAGACATACACTGTATGTTCAGACTAGCTAAGAGTCAAGGATACTAGCCCATCCAAAGGCTGGTAGGAGAGATCAAGTGAAAAGGGTTTTATGCTGGCATCTGTCACCGACCAGCTATGGGATCCTGGTTAACTCGTTTCACTTCCTGAGCCTCAAGGTTACTCCAGAGTTTCCTCTGAAGCATGAGACAATGATGACAACAGGAACAACAACAACAGCGACAGTAAATGTTTACAGTCTTATCATTAAGGGCACAACAAGGAAAACAAAAACGGCTCCAAATATTTGGAAAATACTGGTGGTGGAAGAGCTGAAAAGCAAACAGGAGACAGAGCGGCACTTGGAATTAGCAACAGCAGGAAGCGACCTACCACCTCCAGGCTGAAGGGCCCAGGAGGCGGTAGAGGCTCCCAGCAGAGCCACAGCCTTGGCAGCCTGGGCAGGGGTGGCTGGAGCCATGAGGAGGCACAGCCTGGAGGCGAACAGCGGGGAGAGGAAAACCATGCTCTCCCTTCCCTCAGCCTTCACTGCTTCCAGGGGCCAAACCCAGGGGAAAGCTAGAAACCACCTGCAGGGTCAGAGGTCAGCAGGGGAGGAGAGGAATGGAACTGAAGGCAAAGGACTGGGGCTCTCACTATGGATGTGCCAGACACTGTTCTCAACTCTTACCAACAACTCAGCAATTATATTAAAAAAATTTTATGAATTTAAGACTTGAAAAGAATGTATATATATAACTGGTCACTTTGCTGTACAGCAGTAATTAACAAAGCATTGTAATTCAACTATCTTCAATTAAAAAATAATTTTAAAACAACAGATTAAAAAAAAGCGTCACCTGGTTACTCCTAGGTGGGACACAATGTTATTCTCTGATGAGGAAACGGATGTACTGAAGAGGTTACATAACTTGTTCAAGAAGACCTTAACAGCTGGTGGCAGGGCTGGGGTTCGAATCTTAAAAGTCCATCTTACTCCTTCCAGAGGTGTGGCAACCAAAAACAGAAGACCACACTGTTGCCAGCACCGTGCATCTGTCGCTGCTGCTGCTAAATCGCTTCAGTCGTGTCCGACTCTGTGCGACCCCGACGGCAGCCCACGGGGCTCCCACATCCCTGGGATCCTCCAGGCAAGGACACTGGAGTGGGTTGCCATTTCCTTCTCCAATGCAGCAAAGTGAAAAGTGAAAGTGAAGTCGCTCAGTCGTGTCCGACTGTTAGCGACCCCATGGACTGCAGCCCACCAGGCTCCTCCGTCCATTGAATTTTCCAGGCAAGAGTACTGGGTTGGGGTGAACTATTTGAACACTGCATTTATGCTGTTTATTCACAAATGAAGTTACAGGATGTGCTTGGTCGTTCTGAACACTGCGGACCTCTCTGTGCCGGGAGCTGCTACAAACAGCCCCAAATTCAGTCAGGTCCTGAAAACAAGTTTTCCCATGGCACGCACAGTCACAGTCCTCTAGAACAAGTCTCTCCCTCCTTTCTTCCCTCGATAGATATTTGTCAAGAAATCATCAAGTTTCAGACATAATGGATACCTATTGAGAGTATTCAATATTTGACCACTCTCTTTTTCCCCCTACTTTTTTGCCTTTCCTGTGTAAAAGTTAATGCTAACGAAAGACTCTGGGTCAAGCTAACTGTGTAATGGCCTAGATGGAGTCCGTTCCAATAGTTACTTGTGCTTTAGTCATGCTGTGCCACGCCTGTGTTTTGCTCCATGGCAGACACGACTAACAGATCAAGGATCCCCTCACCCAAAGCTGGTTTTGGTTTCCTGGTTCTTCTCCACCCAGCATTTCAGACCCCTTGTGTCATCAGAGACAAGATGGCAAATAATCCCTATTTACTAGCCTAGCATTAGGATCAATATTCCCTAAAAATAAGGCAAATGTCTAAAGGGACTGCTTTTAAACAAACTAGGCTAGCACTTCAGATTCTGAAGGCAGACAAGTATGTAAAACCACAAAAATGGGTTTGAGAAAAAATGGCTTTCATATCTTTTTCTTTTTACTTTTGCATTAGTTTCCTTGCTAATTATATAACTGTTTAATTTTCTTCATAGGCTTAATATTATAAAGGCTTGCTACCTATGGTATTTATTACCACTCAATATTTACTAAATATTAAAATTTATTGGCATTCGCGCACACTAACATATCAGGTTTTACGTACTATTTTAGAAATGGAAAAATATGAGGTTGCTCTACTATGCACATCTATATCTCTAGAAAAGAAAAAAAGTGCAAATGAATATGCACTACATTACCTTCAAGTTTAACTGGCAGAGAGAAAAAAAAAACATTGAAGTGTCTGAAAATGTAGATACCAAATCATGTTATACATCATTCTGGAGGCAGACATAGTTTCTCTGGCAATAAACTGTTCATCCGTGAAATGAAATAACCCTTCTAGGAAAGGATGATTAATTATTTAATAAACATTGTGTATTTTTAGATTCACTAAGAAAAATAAATGGGAGGAGGTGCTCCAGAGATGTCAGTGGGCAGCATCCTCTACCTGCAGCCCACCAGGCCCAGCCCTGTGGGTGCAGAGGACAGGGAGTCTAAATGAGGGACAGCGCGGAAGGGGGATTGGGGCACTCGGGCAGGTGCCCATTCACTGGGGCCAGGTGCCCCTGCCAGGCCCTCTTATTTATCATCTCACACCAAGCTGCACATAGGTTCTAAGGCTTCTGCCTCTACACAGGAGGACACCGAGGCTCAGGGTAATTCACTCGCCAAAGTCACACAGCCAAGAAGAGGTAGATCCAGGAATTAACTAGATGTGTATCAGACTCCAGAGATCCTTCCAATATACCATATAACCTGTAGCACTTGGAGGGGAGACAGAGATGGGCGAGGATACAAGAGGGGCAGAGCAGGGGAGAAAAGTGGAGTAGCAGAAGGAGGTTCCCACCACCCTGATGGTCCCAAAGGTGTCAATATCCGACCCTCATCTCTGGAACCTGTCGTTGTTACCTAATATGGAAAAGGGATCTTTGCAGATATGATTAAATTGATGATCTCTTTTTAAAAACTTTTTATTTTGGAGTATAGTCGATTAACAATGTTGTGATGGTGTCAGGTGGAGAGCAAAGGGACTCAACTATACACACGCATGTATCCACTTTCTCCCAAACTCCCCTCCCGTTCAGGCTGCCATGTAACATTGAGCAGAGCTGAAGATCTTGACATGGGGATATTTTCCTGGATTATCTGGGTGGGTTCTAAATCTAATCACACACATCCCTACCAGGGAGAGTCAGAGGGAGATCACAAACTCAGAAGAGAAGCCTACAGAAAGAGGATGTGGAGACAGGAGTGATGGCACAGCCAAACAATGGCAGCAGCCACCAGCAGCTGGAAGAGGAGGCAAGGAATGGATTCTTCCTTCTCCAGGCAAGGAGCTCTGGAGAGAGTGAGCCTACAAACATCTTGATTTGGGCTTCAGGAAGCTGATGTTGAACTACTGGCTTTCAGACTGTGAGAGAACAAATTTATATTGTTTTAAACCAGCAAGTTGATGATGATTTGTTACAGGAGCTATAGATAAACTAATACACTGGCCTGCTGAATTCAAGCCAAGAGTTTTGCTGTGTGTCCCCCTCAGCTTTGCTATCACCCAAATGCCAGGAGATACATCTCAGGCTTTCAGTTCTTTCTGAAGTTTCCTTCTCCCTTCCCATGTGTGATCCTCAGCAGAAGTTAAAACTCGGAGTGTTCACATTAACAACTATTGGAGTAGGAAAAACCACTGGCTCAGGATTTAGAATTCATGGTTTCAGATATAGCTCAATCACTTTGTGTGTGTGTGTGTGCAGTAGTAAGCAAGTCATGTACAAAGTCTGGGTCTCACTTTTCTCATCTGTTAAAGGCATAATATTATGTCCTTTGGTCCTTGAAAAGATTAAAGGAGATAGTATACACAGATCCTCAGTAGACTATCAAGCATTATATTAAAACATGGATAGAGTTCTGATTATTCTCTCTTCTCGCCTTCATACAATTTAAGATCATTTTTAAGAACCTAACGTAAGGCCAGCATCATGCTGAGTTACACATAAGGAAGTGTAAAACATGTGCTAGTTATCTGGGAATTTATAATCTAACCGGGGAGAGGCACACATTTACATTAAGTAACTACACAGGGTTGAAAGCTGAAGTGTCATTTAAGATCTACATGACTGCTGCTGCTGCTGAGTCGCTTCAGTCGTTGTCCGACTCTGTGTGGCCCCATAGACGGCCTCCTACCAGGCTCCCCTGTCCCTGGGATTCTCCAGGCAGGAACACTGGAGTGGGCTGCCGTGACTAGAGAGATCAAAGAGATCATTAGGGCACTGCAGTGATATGAATATATCCAGTCCCTTTCCTAGGGAAGTATATCTCCCCATCCCCTGAAGTCACACTTGGACATGTAACTTGCTTTGGTGAGAGAAATGTGAGAAAAAGTGCTAAGTGTTGTTTCCAGGCAGAAGTTTTAAGAGTCAGGGCATTTTTTCCTCCCAGCACCATGGCTGGCAAAACTCTAAAGCGTGGCACTCCCTTCTGCCTTGGACAAAGAATAAGGGCAATACTACAAGGAGCAGTACCTCCAGCCAACATGGCACAGACAGTTAGTAGAATGAGGACCGTTCCGAGCTACTGGGTCTTGACTGTTACTGAAGAATAACCTAGACAGTGCTGACTGATAAAATGGCGACAAAAAGACCAACAGAAGAGATGGGACCTGAACTAAGTGACAAGGACACGTCATACACTTAGATATTTGATAGTTTGCCAGCTTGATAGTTATACTACAAAGTGCTTCATGGGACTGGAGAACTCATCTAATTACTCACTGTTACTATTCCACTCAGGATCACCCATGAAGGCAGGAACCGTGAAGTGCTTGTTCATGGCTATATCCTTGGCGCCAAGCACAGTGGCCGACACTTATTGGGGACTTGATATATGGGTGTCTAATAAGTTCCCAAAGAGGTAGATGGGGCCGTACGAGAGAGGAAGAAGGAGGGAGAAAAGAAATCCCACAGTCTGAAACTTCAAGGCAGGAACAAGGACGGTGTGGCCTTGGGCGTAAAGAAAGCTGCCCTGACAGATCATTTAAAAATACACAGGAACAACTATGGTTAAACTATAACGTCAAAAAAATAGAGCACGGTGCCCCTTCTGGATGATGACAGCCATTTCTACTCTCTTCCCGCCCTGACTAACATGCCTCTTTGCTATAATCTGTTCTAATAGTATGAGTCCAAGGCCTATGACAATGATTCACAACATGATGATTAAAAGCGACCCAAGATTCAAAGACTTAAGATACACATCTTCTCTTTTTTTTAAAAGAGAGGCACTCTAATTTGTACAGTATAGACATATTAAAACCTTATCTTTTATTAAAAAAATTTCCCTCCCTTTTATTTCAACCTTTGACTTAATGAATTTAATGAATAGGATTAGGTTTTATCTTCTTAAATAAATATCTTCTACAGTTTCTTCTAAGGTTAAAAAAAAAAACCCAAAGGACCTCTTAAGCTAGAAGCTATACAGAGATAAATCAAAATATTTCCTCTAGATAATAAAGGGGCTCACCCATTACTCTAGGCCACCGACTCTATGGAGGAAATATATTAAGAAATTCCACACCATCCATTAGATGTAATGTTTTTAGTAACTACTGCTTATCTTTGTAATGAGATCCCTGGTGGAGAAAACTAGCCTGGTGAGCAAGTACCTTGAGGGCTGAGGTGGCTTCTGTGACACTATTATTCTCTAATTCATACAGAAAGCAAAAGTGTCATTTGGACTGGTCAATAAATATTCATTGTCTACAAAGACATATTTTTTAATTTGTTGTTCTCATAGCCACCCAGGAATTGTACAGGGGGGAAAACCCTCAAAAGACTCCTTGTTACAGAATACACAGCATTTACCAACTATTGAATAACAGGGAGATTAGGAAAAAATTTGTATTTTAAACACTCTATTGGTTAATGGGCCATTACAACTGGACTCTATTTACTTATTAAAATTTATGTTGATTTGCTTTCCAAAAGAATAAAGTGCTTTACAATAGAAGACACATATTCTAGCACGCTCTTAAATTAGAATAAAATTTAAAACCAAATAGAAGAAGGAAGTGATTCTATAAATCAGTTAGGCTAAATATTAATTTGAACTACATCCAACCATTTCAGATCCTCAAAAAAGGCAGTCATATGGTTCAATGTAATATTACTGCAACTGAGAGTTTGCTTTTTTTTATAATATTCCTTCTATTTTATTTATGAGGGTTTGCTTTAACTTGAAACTTCTTGGCAAAAAGAGAAACATGACAAATTATGGAATTCCCACCGTAAACCAAATTCTTTTTTTTTAAAATTTATTTATTTTAATTGGAGGCTAATTACGTTACAATGCTGTGGTGGTTTTTGCCATACATTGACATGAATCAGCTACAGGTGCACATGTGTCCCCCATCCTGAACCCCCCTCCCACCTCCCTCCCTATTCCATCCCTCTGGGTGGTCCCAGTGCACTAGCTTTGAGCGCCCTGGTTAACTAAATTCTTTAAGGAGAATCCACTGACTGCACCGAAAGCTGTGCTTCTGACAATACCACACTTCTCAGTGCAGGTACGGGGAGTGGAGTGCTAGGCAAATGGAAATCTGAAATAGAGATCTGTGATGACAGACTGATAGAGTCATCATTCCGAGTCCCTAAGTCAGTGCACTGCAGTGTTTTCTAATCTGGTGGGCCCCAGAAATGCCGCTGAGTCCCTCAAGTTCGTTGGTAGGAAGCAAATAACGTGTTTTACGCTCACAAAGTGTTAAGTGCAGGACAGCTTAGGAATCCCAATGGTTCAATGGTAAAGAATTTGTCTACCAATGCAGGAGATGCAGGAGATGTGGGGAAGATCTGGAGAAGCAAATGGCAACCTACTCCAGCATCCTTGCCTAGAGAATCCCATGGACAGAGGAGCCTGGTGGGCTACAGCCCATGGGGTCATAAAGAGTCAGACATAACTGAGCATGCACACAGGAGAGCTTAGAGCCTTAAACAGGTAAGCTGTGTATTCAGGGCTCTCTGAGAATAAAATATTTCCCAAAATTATTTGTTTATGCAATATTTTTAAATTTAAACACCAGGTATTAGGCTAGTAGAGTGGTCACTTCAAAGACTTTTTGGAAAAAGTAACCAAAGGTCAGTGTAATTCGGACCATAATCAATTAGTGGTAACAAACAGCATTCAAAAAGTTAAATAGAGTGTAGCAAAGAAAAAAAAAAAATCCAGGAACAGAGCACACTGCAAAGATAAGTATTGCTGTGTGAAATTTTTGTGTGAGTGGAGATCCAACCAATCCATTCTGAAGGAGATCAGCCCTGGGATTTCTTTGGAAGGAATGATGCTAAAGCTGAAACTCCAGTACTTTGGCCACCTCATGTGAAGAGTTGACTCATTGGAAAAGACTCTGATGCTGGGAGGGATTAGGGGCAGGAGGAGAAGGGAACGACAGAGGATGAGATGGCTGGATGGCATCACTGACTCACTGGACGTGAGTCTGAGGGAACTCCGGGAGTTGGTGATGGACAGGGAGGCCTGGCGTGCTGCGACTCATGGGGTTGCAAAGAGTCGGACATGACTGAGCGACTGAACTGAACTGAACTGAAAGGGAAGGCGGGGAGGGCAAAAACTATATCGTGTCATAAACTATATTTCTTACAGGTTAGGGCAAAATAGCTTGAAAGCCAATGACACAAAAAAACAGATGGCTACAAAGAATGTGGGGGCTCACACAACAAATTTAAAAAAAAATCGAACAACTCTCCTTGCAAAATTTATTTTCATGTGAGTGAACACACACGCATAATCATCAAGTTAAATAAGGCTCCCTTCAGAGGTGCTGGGATTTGGGTTGGGTTGTGCCCTGGAGGAGGGAATGGCCGGTTCAATCCAAGGAAACATAAAGGCTACATGAGGAGAAAGTGGGCAAGCAGGAAAGGACAGCAGATAAGGGACGGGAAGTGCAAGGCGAGGGCACTATCCCACCATGCTGGGGGCAGGCACAGAATCGTTAGCGCCTGACCACTCCCTACATGGTGGTGGGGCAGTAAGCTGTTGACTGTGCAGCTGATTAGACAGCAGAGCCATGAGCCACAGTGGACTAAGGGCAAAAGCGACCTGGCTATAGGTTGGCCAAGGAGGTGCTGTGCACACACCACTATCTACAGCCTCATGGTTTGCAGGAAGGAGAGAAGCTTCTTTCATAAGGCAGATGAATTCACTGGAACTCAGACAGATGCTTACAGATTTAGGAATGACTGGTGCTCTCTCATCATTATCCCAATCCCCATTCCAGTTCTGTTCAAACACTGAGGGGTGGGAGGGCTGCTGAGGGATCAGGGCCAGGGAGAATCAGATACTTTCAATCTGAGCCAAATACCTATTGCACAGATTTGGTAATCAAAGAAATGACACTGGTGCCTTGACTGGTGCCGTTTGTAAACTTCCTGCACAGCTGACCCTGCCCTACAGGGTGTCGTTCCCTGTGTAGTTTGCCTCCTGGGACTGACCTGCTTTCAGTGCCTTCGTAGAAACATTTGGTTCTACTGGGCTAATAACTGAGACTTAGATTTTTCTGGCTTTGTTTCCAATAAATTTATACATAGGAGTACTCCCTTAGGGGGTGCCAAGAAAAGATTTAGGGATCAAGAGGCAGGGGCCACAATTTTCCAGCCACAAAGGGACCCTCCACTCTACCAGGACCTGCGCTGCTCTCAGCTGGGTGGTCCAGGATCCGGGGCCTGGGTGCCTGAGTCCTGCCCGAACGTGGATCTCAAATGGGCCAGGGTGCTCTGTGCGTGAAAAGAGGAGCCCTTGAAAATGCAGCTGGAGTCATTTATCCAAAGAGGCAGACTTGGCAAGACAGGGCCTCAGTTCAGTTCAGTTGCTCAGTCGTGTCCGACTCTTTGCGACCCCATGAACTGCAGCACGCCAGGCCTCCCTGTCCATAACCAACTCCCGGAGTTCACTAGGAAGCAATTATAAGCACAAGGCACTGCCTTCAGAGAATGGTGGCCTTTTACGCACGCCCAGTCCCCTGCCCCAGTACCTGACTGCTCTGTTTGCCATGCCAGCAAGCCCTGAACTCAGCCTCCTGCAACCCTGGGCTCCTGCAGAGGCTGTAACTGTGCACCCCTACCCCACCTATCCCACCCCAGTATTCTCAGACTCTTCTTCCCCTTTGGCATGCTTCTGGTGTAAAATACCGAGCAAAATAACAGACTTTTCTAGGTTTTCTTTTTCTTACTCTCCACTTTCTCCCCACTCCATTCAACTTTGCTGGATATGTGAATGGTGCCAGATGAGCCTGTCACTGCCTCTGTGTTCCTTTATTTATTATCTAAATGATTCTTCCCTGGGTTTATCAAGATTTACCCTTTCCACTAAAAATGAACTCTTTGGCTCATGTATTTTTATTTGGCCCAAGTCTAATCTGGAGAAGGAAATGGCACCCCACTCCAGTACTCTTGCCTGGAAAATCCCATGGACGGAGGAGCCTGGTAGGCTACAGTCCATGGCGTCACCAAGAGCCGGACACGACTGAGCGACTGCACTTTCACTTTCTAATCTGGTACTTCTAATCTCTGGCCACTGAAACCATGCCTGCCTGACTCTGCTCCCAGGACTTTACCTTCAGAAATGAGTCCTTATTTGAGGACCCTGATTTCAATTTCTTACTTCTTATTTTTTATTTCCTTCCTTCTCTTCTTTTTTCTAAAGAGTAGTTCCAAGAGCCCTCCAAGGGAACTGCCTGGAAAAGAAGACTTCCCAGTTGAAGTTCTAATAAAGCAACAGGAGATGTGGTGGTGGAGCCCATAGGTTGGGTGCTGCTAAGAGGAAAGGCAGCAAACGTATTAAGGAAGAAGGGAGCAAAACTCGGTTGTCCTCTTGCCAAAGGAGAGAGGTAAGCGAACTGGAGAAGAGAAACATGGACCCCAGTGGCAGCTGGTGTGACTCATGCCAACCCAGGCATGAACACGCCTTCATGCCGGAAGGAAGGATGGAAGGAAGTCATGGATCCCAAGTGACTGGACTGAACTTTCATTACAGGATAATTTTTACAAATTCTCACTTTTCTCTATTAAAAAAATAACTCTCGCATGTACAATTCATTGCCAGGCTTTAATTCACAGCTGTGATATGTAAGCATCAAGTCTAGTTTAATAAGAGAGTTAGGGACACACTAAGCCACTTGGTTGTGACAGGGGGCCAGGGGATTCTAAATATTAATGTTAGCCCTTGAAGAGGCATCATCTCATCAAGTCAAGACTCACAAGGAACCAAAAACAGATGAGTTTTAGACATTTAAAGTCACAGACAAAATCATGCCAACATCCCATGTTTTAAAGTTTCTACTGATTTTTATAACCTGTTATGATTGACTCAGGGTAATACTTTAAGGAAATATTGTTATTCAGTTGCTAAGTCATGTCTGATTCTTTGTGACCCAATGGACTATTGCATGCCAGGTCTCCCTGTCCTTTAGCATCTCCCAGAGCTTGCTCAGACTCATGTCCATTGAGTTGGTGATGCCATCCAACCATCTCATTCT
This sequence comes from Oreotragus oreotragus, assembly GCA_006410675.1. Classification (NCBI taxonomy): domain Eukaryota; kingdom Metazoa; phylum Chordata; class Mammalia; order Artiodactyla; family Bovidae; genus Oreotragus; species Oreotragus oreotragus. The sequence goes on from SJYX01023176.1 coordinate 39,653, forward strand.
CTGTCACCCCCTTTTCCTTCTTTCTTTTCCTTTCTTTCCTTCCTTCTTTCTTTTCCTTTCTTTCCTTCCTTCTTTCTCTCCTCTGCAATCTTTCCCAGCATCAGGGTATTTTCCAATGAGTTGGTTCTTTGCATCAAGTGGCCAAAATAAGGGTATTTTCCAATGAGTTGGTTCTTTGTGTCAAGTGGCCAAAATATTGGAGCTTCAGCATCGGTCCTTCCAATGAGTATTCAGAGTTGATTTCCTTTAGGATTCGTTGGTTTGATTTCCTTGCTGTTCAAGGGACGCTCAAGAGTCTTCTCCTGCACTACAGTTCCAAAGCATCAGTTCTTTGGCACTCAATCTTCTTTATGGTCCAACCCTCACATCTGTACATGACTACTGGAAAATATTACATTCTCAATAAAAGTATTGCCCCTGGGGACAATGCCTGACAGTCCTATGAAGGCACCTCCACATCTCTGCCATTCCAGCAATGATCCCCACTGCAGATGGACAGTCTAGGATGCTAAGTGTCCCCAATACCAGTACAAGGGAAGAGCCACGATTATTATTAAATTGCAGACAGTAGGATTCCTACTCCAGTATTCTGTCTCTTGATCACCCCAGCTCTCAAAATCTTGACATAATTATATACAGTGAGACACTTTTGAATTCCACCCAATGTCCTCAAATTTGTCTTCTCCAGTGACCAACTGTGCACTGTGATATCATAATATAATAAGAAATATATATTAGTTTTTGTCCTGGCACAAAACTCCTAAAACCCTTGTAATTTCCTGAGTGGTAGGAGTGCCTTTTGTTATAACAGTTGGTTTTAGTCCCTGGTTCCTGACACAAGAGCTTGTAAAACCCTTGAAACAGGCAGAGTGACAAGCTGATCTTTCTGTACACGAACGAGATGTCTGGAGGTCCCCTACATGGCTTCAGGATGGAGGCTGGTCCCAGAAAAACTGCACTGTGATTAAAGGGTAGGGATTTATAGTTTTACCCCAACTTCCAGGGAGGTGAGAGGGCCTGGAGATCGAGCTAATCGCCAAGAGCCCATGATTTCATCAATCAGCCTGAGTAAGGCAACCTCCATAAAACTCCTGAACAATGGGGTTGGGATAGTTTTGGGGGTTGGGGGTGAACACATCCAGGTGCCAGGAGGGTGACATACCCATAAACTCCACGAGGACAGACGCTCATAACCCTTTTGAACCTCACCCTATGTGGTTCTTCTTCTGGCTATTTATTTGTATCCATTATAGGAAACTGGTAATAGTAAGTAAAGTGTCTTCCTGAGTTCTGTAAACTGTTCTAGCAAATCACTGAACCAATGGAGAAACTTCTCTGGGAGCCTCCAATTTACAGCTGCTCTGGCAGATGTAGGGGTGGTCTGGACTTGTGACTGAGCCTTCAACCTGGGGGTCTGGGCTAACTCCTGATAGTGTTGGAATCGAGTTACACTGCAGGACACTTAGGTACTGTTGGCAGAGACCTGGAGAGTTGTTTGGCGTGGAACACTGACACGTTTGCTGTCAGAAGTGGTTCTGAGGGTAGAAACGAATCATTTGTTGTTGCTGTTCAGTTGCTCAGTCATATTCGACTTTGCAGTCCCAGGCTTCCCTGTCCTTCACCATCTCCTGGAGCTTGCTCAAACTCATGTCCATTGAGTCAGCAATGCCATCCAACCATCTCGTCCTCTGTTGTCCCCTTCCCCTCTTGCCTTCAATCTTTCCCAGCATCAAGGTCTTTTCTAATGTGTTGGCTCTTTGCATCAGGTGGCCAAAGTATTTAAGCTTCTGTTTCAGCATCAAGTCCTTCTAATGAATATGCAGGAGTGATTTCCTTGATTGATTGATGAATTCAGGACTGACTGGTTGGATTTCCTTACAGTCCAAGGGACTCTCAATACTCTACTCCAACACAACAGTTCATGAGCATCAATTCTTTGGTGTTCAGCCTTCTTTATGGTCCAACTCTCATATCCATACATGACTACTGGAAAAACGATAGCTTTGACTATATAGACCTTCATTGGCAAAGTAATGTCTCTGCTTTTGTAATATTCTGTCTAGGTTTGTCATAGCTTTTCTTCCAAGGAGCAAGCGTCTTTTAATTTTATGGCTGCAGTTGTCATCTGCAGTGATTTTGGAGCCCAAGAAAATAAAGGAGTTGCATTATACCCTCAAACATTGTATCCACCATGAAGCCCAAAATCTCAGATGATTACATTTAAGTGTAAGAGTTCAAGGTGATGATTTGTGTATGAAAGCAGTGACTGCTTATTCATCTGTGGTAACATAAGACTTTTAGCGGCTTATCAAACAATCATTTTTTAAGTATATACAGCAGTCCAATAACTGAGTGACACTCTGGGTTACAACAATTACAACTTTTCCTGCTAAGATGTGAATCCATGTTGGTGTGGGCCGTTGGGCTACACCGTCATGATACTATATTTCCTTCTGGTTTTGGAAGGCTCCAGTGTTCCACGAAGATTGTTGCAATTTCCAGACTGACAGTGAATCACTGGAGCCTAGCATGATGGATCACCCCTCTGCTGCATCCAGAAAGGGCCATCCCTCATCTGACTTGGGAGTCAGGGGAAGTGCGAGAGATGGAAGTTGCTCAGGGATCATCATCACAATTTTTTGCTTCCTTTTGACATGGCAGCCTCAAGCCCCTACATTTCACTGCCTGCTACTGAAATATGCTTGTGAGAAACAGTGCACCAGTTATCAAAACAGAAGATGCATTTCTCAGAAGAAATTGTTGTCTTTCATACATCCACCAACAGGGACAGCACCACCAAGATGGATCGGCTTGCAAACACCCTCCACACACTCCTCTGAGGGATCTCTTAAACAATCACTTACAGTGTCTTTCCGTAAAGGTTATTCTAGACTGAAAGTATTAGCTAACATCCTGGCATGATTAATCAGAAGGCAAGGAGGCCACTTTCACAGAGATAACATACAACCAAGGTGTAAGTCGGCAGAATGGTCAAGTAAATCCTGATGCCTCTGCTTACTGTGTGTCTGCATTAAAAGGAAATTAACTCTGGAGGTCAAGATAATATTGGAGCAAAGAGAAAGAATTACTGCTGTCTCCCTGAAGACTTTTCTCCCTGAGGCAAGACAGCATATACCTTAAACTTTTATCAGCAGATCTTGCAATTCCATCAATCTTTCATTACCAGCTGGCTCAGAGAACCCTCTGACTTCTTGTCATTAGGAGGCTTTCCATCCTCCCTGTGAGGACCCGCCTCCCTCCATCACCCCTAGGAAAAGAAACAATGGCAAAGTGAAAATAGAGGTAACTTTCTGATTAGCTCAAAAACCAAGAGGCCCATTATTTCTAAATTCTAAAAGAGAACTGCCCTTTATCACTGACAACTTCTACCAATTTAGAAAGGATGTTTCCTTGGCACTCACAGTGTGCAAAGCTGGACAGAAAGAATAGCTGCGCTCGGCTTGGTCGCCCGAAAGCCCTCTTCTTGGCAGACACGCCCTCCACACTGCCTCCTGCAGTCAGGGCTAATTCAATTTAAGGGTCAACACCAGAGAGTAGAGGCAGGAGACCAGAACCACATCAGTTATTGGAACAGAGAGAGAAGATCATATAAAGAATGGTAACTACAAAACTGAAAGGGGAATAGGAATAAGTTATCATGAAGGCAGCCACTGCAAGAGGGGGCTGTGACCTGGAGGGTGGAGAGTGCAAAGGGCAGAGGTTGGAACTAGTAAAACCCAGAAGTTTGGAGCAGCTCCATGGAGCAAAGCCTCTGACACTGAGAGGTGGTATGCTGGGCTGGTGTCTTTAGACTTGAAGTAGGGCCAGGGACACGGACCTTTAAAGGGGGTGCCTGAACCAGTTGTGCTGGTGGCTCTGCATTTCTGTATTGGGAAAACTGTGTCACAACTGATGCACCAAGATAAAAATCCTGTTCCAGGATAAAGCTCACCACAGGAAGTAAGTCCCTCCCTTCCTCCAGCCACACAGTCCCGTCAAGTCTGAGCCTAACAGCAGCAAACCAGAGAAGCAGAAGTGTGGTCTGCAGAGTCCCGGCTCCAGCCTCACAAAGCAAGCAGAGAACGGTGGGTCTGGAGCTCAGGGACAGCGGCCCAATAACTGGCATAGGAAGCAATAGGTCACAGGCTGGGAACACTGAGGTGATTTGTTTCCAGACTGTCAGAAGCCTACTTGTTTCACCTCTTCTTTGGTGATAGTGGTATTGACTTGGCAACTGTTGGCCCAGCTAGAGACTCCATTTCCCAGAATCCTTTGCAGTGGAATGGGGCCAAAGGGATGTGACTAGAATGTGGGCATAACATGACGTGTGAAGGTTCCAGGTCGCCGTCAACTTAGAGACAAGTCCCTTGGCCAGTTAGACTAGGAAGACACCGGATAGCAGAACAGGACTTGCTGTTTCCACAGATTTCCTTCAGAAGTCACAACGACTGCCTGATTCAGTAATGATGAATGCATTATTACTTTCAACAGTCTTTCCGTAAAGAACCAGGCCATATCGGGCCCACCACATTTGAGTCTCTGTCATGTTTTCTGCCTTTCCTTTTTAAAGTAATCCGTTAAAGGTAGAAAGACACTTTTAGCTCGGGGGCCTCTACTTTCGGTTCACACCCTTGGCTTATCTCATTAAGGAGAGGGGCCAGGCCTCACTGTGGCGTTCTTGCTCCTCCCACTGACCCCAGGTTACTTGGACCATCCATTTGCCTTGTAAGGATTAACGGAGAAGCTCCTGCTTGGACAGAGGACAATCTGTCTTTGCCCAGTTAGCTGGGTCACTTAAGGCAAACCACACTCTCTGACCTCAGTTAATCCCTAAAATAAAAGGGTTTAAAGACATTGGTTACTCAGCCATCTTTTACATTTAAAAGCCTGTAAGTTGCAGTTTTACATATTTTAACTAATTTACAGTCAGGATGCCCCACGCATCAGCCCCCACCCCAAGTCCCGAAATTAAGCAGCATTTTTCACAAGAATCAACACAAAACAACAGCGGCAGGAAAACAAAAGCATGAACTCTGTGTGGTGAAAGACTTCTAAAGCAACTTAAACCAGGAGCTTAGTGGATAAAACCAGTTGGGAATATCCCAAGAGAAGAGAAAATGAGGAAAAAAAAATACTCAGTGCACTTGAGACTTACTATGTTATTTAGATAAAAGTTCCCTGAGATCTTAACATCAAACAGTTAAGCCCAAGATAAACATTTGAAAATTTATGAATGATCTATCAGAAGGTAAAAATTGTTCATCAAAAAGAGAAAAGAGATGCATAAAACACGTTCTCAGAAGAGTCGCTCTGCTATATAAACTATAAGCACAAACAGTATCTCAGGGCCAAGATTCAACCTGCAGAAGAAAGCGCTTTTTAAAAAGTACTTTTGCACAATGGCTATGAGGGTTGCTGTTAATTAGGAAGGAATTTTATTTCCTTGGAGCAGGCTCAGTGGGGGTCTCCACTTANAAAGTATATACAGCAGTCCAATAACTGAGTGACACTCTGGGTTACAACAGTTACAACTTTTCCTGCTAAGATGTGAATCCATGTTGGTGTGGGTCGTTGGGCTACACCGTCATGATACTATACTTCCTTCTGGTTTTGGAAGGCTCCAGTGTTCCACGAAGATTGTGGCAATTTCCAGACTGACAGTGAATCACTGGAGCCTAGCATGATGGATCACCCCTCTGCTGCATCCAGAAAGGGCCATCCCTCATCTGACTTGGGAGTCAGGGGAAGTGCGAGAGATGGAAGTTGCTCAGGGATCATCATCACAATTTTTTGCTTCCTTTTGACATGGCAGCCTCAAGCCCCTACATTTCACTGCCTGCTGCTGAAATATGCTTGTGAGAAACAGTGGACCAGTTATCAAAACAGAAGATGCATTTCTCAGAAGAAATTGTTGTCTTTCATACATCCACCAACAGGGACAGCACCACCAAGATGGATCGGCTTGCAAACACCCTCCACACACTCCTCTGAGGGATCTCTTAAACAATCACTTACAGTGTCTTTCCGTAAAGGTTATTCTAGACTGAAAGTATTAGCTAACATCCTGGCATGATTAATCAGAAGGCAAGGAGGCCGCTTTCACAGAGATAACATACAACCAAGGTGTAAGTCGGCAGAATGGTCAAGTAAATCCTGATGCCTCTGCTTACTGTGTGTCTGCATTAAAAGGAAATTAACTCTGGAGGTCAAGATAATATTGGAGCAAAGAGAGAGAATTACTGCTGTCTCCCTGAAGACTTTTCTCCCTGAGGCAAGACAGCATATACCTTAAACTTTTATCAGCAGATCTTGCAATTCCATCAATCTTTCATTACCAGCTGGCTCAGAGAACCCTCTGACTTCTTGTCATTAGGAGGCTTTCCATCCTCCCTGTGAGGACCCGCCTCCCTCCATCACCCCTAGGAAAAGAAACAATGGCAAAGTGAAAATAGAGGTAACTTTCTGATTAGCTCAAAAACCAAGAGGCCCATTATTTCTAAATTCTAAAAGAGAACTGCCCTTTATCACTGACAACTTCTACCAATTTAGAAAGGATGTTTCCTTGGCACTCACAGTGTGCAAAGCTGGACAGAAAGAATAGCTGCGCTCGGCTTGGTCGCCCGAAAGCCCTCTTCTTGGCAGACACGCCCTCCACACTGCCTCCTGCAGTCAGGGCTAATTCAATTTAAGGGTCAACACCAGAGAGTAGAGGCAGGAGACCAGAACCACATCAGTTATTGGAACAGAGAGAGAAGATCATATAAAGAATGGTAACTACAAAACTGAAAGGGGAATAGGAATAAGTTATCATGAAGGCAGCCACTGCAAGAGGGGGCTGTGACCTGGAGGGTGGAGAGTGCAAAGGGCAGAGGTTGGAACTAGTAAAACCCAGAAGTTTGGAGCAGCTCCATGGAGCAAAGCCTCTGACACTGAGAGGTGGTATGCTGGGCTGGTGTCTTTAGACTTGAAGTAGGGCCAGGGACACGGACCTTTAAAGGGGGTGCCTGAACCAGTTGTGCTGGTGGCTCTGCATTTCTGTATTGGGAAAACTGTGTCACAACTGATGCACCAAGATAAAAATCCTGTTCCAGGATAAAGCTCACCACAGGAAGTAAGTCCCTCCCTTCCTCCAGCCACACAGTCCCGTCAAGTCTGAGCCTAACAGCAGCAAACCAGAGAAGCAGAAGTGTGGTCTGCAGAGTCCCGGCTCCAGCCTCACAAAGCAAGCAGAGAACGGTGGGTCTGGAGCTCAGGGACAGCGGCCCAATAACTGGCATAGGAAGCAATAGGTCACAGGCTGGGAACACTGAGGTGATTTGTTTCCAGACTGTCAGAAGCCTACTTGTTTCACCTCTTCTTTGGTGATAGTGGTATTGACTTGGCAACTGTTGGCCCAGCTAGAGACTCCATTTCCCAGAATCCTTTGCAGTGGAATGGGGCCAAAGGGATGTGACTAGAATGTGGGCATAACATGACGTGTGAAGGTTCCAGGTCGCCGTCAACTTAGAGACAAGTCCCTTGGCCAGTTAGACTAGGAAGACACCGGATAGCAGAACAGGACTTGCTGTTTCCACAGATTTCCTTCAGAAGTCACAACGACTGCCTGATTCAGTAATGATGAATGCATTATTACTTTCAACAGTCTTTCCGTAAAGAACCAGGCCATATCGGGCCCACCACATTTGAGTCTCTGTCATGTTTTCTGCCTTTCCTTTTTAAAGTAATCCGTTAAAGGTAGAAAGACACTTTTAGCTCGGGGGCCTCTACTTTCGGTTCACACCCTTGGCTTATCTCATTAAGGAGAGGGGCCAGGCCTCGACTGTGGCGTTCTTGCTCTCCCACTGACCCCAGGTTACTTGGACCATCCATTTGCCTTGTAAGGATTAACGGAGAAGCTCCTGCTTGGACAGAGGACAATCTGTCTTTGCCCAGTTAGCTGGGTCACTTAAGGCAAACCACACTCTCTGACCTCAGTTAATCCCTAAAATAAAAGGGTTTAAAGACATTGGTTACTCAGCCATCTTTTACATTTAAAAGCCTGTAAGTTGCAGTTTTACATATTTTAACTAATTTACAGTCAGGATGCCCCATGCATCAGCCCCCACCCCAAGTCCCGAAATTAAGCAGCATTTTTCACAAGAATCAACACAAAACAACAGCGGCAGGAAAACAAAAGCATGAACTCTGTGTGGTGAAAGACTTCTAAAGCAACTTAAACCAGGAGCTTAGTGGATAAAACCAGTTGGGAATATCCCAAGAGAAGAGAAAATGAGGAAAAAAAAATACTCAGTGCACTTGAGACTTACTATGTTATTTAGATAAAAGTTCCCTGAGATCTTAACATCAAACAGTTAAGCCCAAGATAAACATTTGAAAATTTATGAATGATCTATCAGAAGGTAAAAATTGTTCATCAAAAAGAGAAAAGAGATGCATAAAACACGTTCTCAGAAGAGTCGCTCTGCTATATAAACTATAAGCACAAACAGTATCTCAGGGCCAAGATTCAACCTGCAGAAGAAAGCGCTTTTTAAAAAGTACTTTTGCACAATGGCTATGAGGGTTGCTGTTAATTAGGAAGGAATTTTATTTCCTTGGAGCAGGCTCAGTGGGGGTCTCCACTTATAATGGTTATTTATTACAAAGAATTCCAATTCTTCCTGAAGACAAAAATAGCAACCTAGTGTTGCCACTAATTTAAACTAACAAGCTTATTGACCAGAGCAGCATTTCCTAAAGTGTGTTCCATGGGATCAGTTTTCCATGAAGAAAAGAGTTCTAGTCCACATCAGCACAGGAGAACCTGTGAGGGGGTCTGGAGCAAAGGGGCTTGTTACACTTGGTTTAACATACTTTTCCAACTGACCCTAGAGCTTTTTTCCCCCTGCCATTTCAAGAGAAGTCTATGAGCATCTGACCTGATTAGTGCTCCATGCTACACTGACTTGGAAAATCCCACTTATAGGGTCTGAAACCCTACAACTATACTACTTTTCTTTCTCATGGGAAACAAATGGGACTAGCAGACTATTGGCAACACCCAGAGGATGTGTGTGCCCCTTCCCAGATCTGCCACAAGAGGCAGAGTCCCTCTCTCAAGTCTCCTGTGTTCAGAAGTTGTGTCTCCTTGCTGCTGATACCTCTTTACAAGAATGAGGAGCATACTTTCTCCCAGGGCCCAGTGAGTAAACCGGAGAGCTGTGGCCAGGATTGGCGGAGCCCCTGAAATTGATGTGAAGTACCCCCAACCCATCCGTGGAAGAGAAGCCTGTGGGACCACAGAAACAAGATGTGAGGTGTCACTGTGGTCGCCTGCTCCGGTCCCTGGAGGCACAGTGCCAGCTCTACAGCTCGGTGCCACTGGCACACATGAGGACAGCCTCCCCGCAGGAGCAGGTCAATCTGAGCGCTCCCTGGGGCTGCAGTTCCAACTCTGATTGGAAATACAGGGCTCTTTATGAAACCCCTTTCCCCACTGTGCGCCTCTGGGAGCCTTAACATTTATTTCGCTGTGATCCAAAAGAACTAAAGTGCAGAACAGTCAAGAAAGAGGAGGGTGGCCTCCCTTTGCCTAGTAATCATGCTTCCCAGGTGATACTAGTGGCAAAGAATTTGCCTGCCAATGCAGGAGACATAAAGAGGTATGGGTTCAATCCCTGGGTCAGGAAGATCCCCTGGAGAAGGAAATGGCAACCCACTCCAGTATTCTTGCCTGGGAAATATCATGGACAAAGGAGTCTGGTGGACTATGGTCCATGGGGTAGCAAAGAATTGGACATGACTGAGCTTCTGAGCATACGGCAGTATAATGCAAATGGACTCTAAGAAGTACCATAATTAAGGCTGACATTGAGTCTCAAGAACAAGACTAAAACTTCAGTCCTGTCCAACAACCACTGACATCCCACAGAGAATCAGCCTCTGGTGCCAAGGAGACTTCTTAGCTAATCATAATAAGAGGCTTCTCTGAATGAACCTGGGGGATCAGTAGGGGGGTGTCACAGCTGGATCACCTCCTTACCCAAAGTAATCTTCCTCCATAAGGAATTTCTGCAGAGCAAACCAAACCCACTTGAAAGCCTTAAGAAAATGCTAAACCCCAAATAACTTTATAAATTCTGAAATTACATGGCTCAGTGAAGCACTCAGAATTTCAGGAGAAACTGCCCTTCATGCCTCTGGTATACATACTTTTCATATTCATTTTAACCACATCAAGAAATCCCCTAAGAGATTCCATTTTCTCAGCAAGAGAAGTTACAAAAGAGAATTCGAAATGGACTTGTTTTTGCAAGCAAAATGAAACACTTTTATGTTTTATTCATGCAAAGTGTAAGTCCCTTCGCAGCATTACAAATTGAATTTGCTCTTGTAAATTGCTGTAAAGGAAAAAAAGAAAAAAGGAATCAAAAGCAAAACCAAGTATCCTTTTTTTTAAAAAAAAAAATCAGGAATACAAAGGTCCCTTCTTTCAGAGAATGAAAACTGCAATGGGGAGAAACTGAAACTTTCACTGACAGACATATTTTTAATTTACTGCTTCGAAAAGCAGCCCAGCTCAAGGGCCCCCAGCCAGTGCAGGAGCTTCCTGAGGTCCTGAAAGCTAATGTGGAACCCTCAGTGTATTTCTAAATTACACTTACCTGCTAACATTGAGTAAGAACAAGAAGGGGTTCAAAGAACACAAGTAACCCAGTGCACATTTCAGAAACATAACCAAGGCAAGGTAACCTAATTTATACCTATATCATTGGGTGCAGTGGAGGGGTGGGTGGTTCTTTCCACTTTGTAGGACAACTGAACACAGCATCTAGAACAGCCTCTGGCCCTCTGTTACCAAATGATAAACTGTACTCAAAACCTCCCTGAGGTCTGATCCCTCCTTCACCCTCTGTAATTAGCTGTCTGTCCAAGTGGATATTGCTTTAACAAATCAAAGCTAATGTGCATTAAGCATTTTCTATATCCCCATCACCATGCCGATTACGATACATACACACAGGCATAAACATACACATGCTTTGTGGTCCTTGTTATCATCCCCATTTCACACATGAGAGATATTGAGCTCAGGGCTTGAATCATTTTGTCCACTGGAATTTGAATCATATTTTTCACCCTGAACAGAGAGCATTTGGTCCCTTACTTTAAAGAACTGGGGTGACCTGAAAACCTCATTGATGAAATCCACTCACAAGCTAACCTTAAGAAAACACAACCCCATCCAGCTGGACATGCATATAATAATCTTCACCTAGGCTCCTGTCTTAAAAACAAACATGGAGGCTAGGAAGTAGGGAAGGATCAAGCATCTTATACTCTTCCATCAAGGCTAAACGTTTTTAAATATGTACAGACATCATCATGTATTTTCCTTTAATTTCAGTGCTCCAGCTCTGCCAAGCAAGTGAATGACAGGTGTGGATGCATAATCTAGCTGCTTACTCCCTTCAAAGCACCTGGTACAGCTGTCACTGTTCATCACTGTTACAGAAGCTCAAAGATACAGCTGTGCTCCCTGGAAGGTTTATCCAATCAGCCATCAAAGGACACTCCACCTCTCTCTTTTGCAACCATTTCTATGTCTGGTTCCAGCAAAAATGCTTGTTCTTTGATGAATGCTTATCCATTTTCCTTTCAGGCTTAGCATTTGGAACTGAATCAAAACACTATTGAATTTGCTACTGCCCGAGGCTGGGTGAAGTCAAGGCTGAACCCCCTAGAGGACCACACAACCCAATAAACCAGAAAACCCAGGATGGAGTCACAGGCTCCAGAATGCCATCTCTGTCATCTGGGATTTCACCAGCTTCCGCAATGCTCCTGTCCATTTTCAACAAAGTAATAAATCATCCTACAGCTCGTCCCTAAATGCTAGGAGATCTTCGGGCACCTTGAGAGTTACCAAAGATTAACTATAATTCAAGAGTTAGATGCATTTCATGCAGCCCGGTTACTTAATAAAGTATCAAAGTCTGATGTCTGTGATACCTGCCATTTTATTATTTAGAACATGTACTTGAAAACCAGAACTTCCCTGTTTCCAGTCACTCTGGCGAACAGAAAGGTTCACAACACATCTAAGTAAGAAGTACTTGCTGAAAATGACAAACATTCAGTAGCATTTCAGAAAAATACACACTGAATGGAATGTTGGTATGACCAGACATTTAAAATGTTAAAAATGTTCAGCCAACTTCAAACTCCAGAAGTTCCTGATGAGCATAAGTTAATGACCTAAAGCTGCTGATCAACAAGGGTCTACTGTATAGCACTGCTGAGTCACTTCAGTCGTGTCCGACTCTGTGTGACCCCAGAGACGGCAGCCCACCAGGCTCCCCAATCCCTGGGATTCTCCAGGCAAGAACACTGGAGTGGGTTGCCATTTCCTTCTCCAACTGTATAGCACAGAGAACTATATTTGATATCCTGTGATAAATCATAGAGGAAAGGAATATGAAAAAGAATATATATATACACACACACATGTGTAACTTAATCACTCTGCTGTATAGCAGAAATTAACACATCATTATAAATCAACTATACTTCAATAAAATTTAAAGAAAAAAAAAAAAAGCTTGTGATTAGAGGCTGTTCAACCTCTCCCTTCCAACAAGCCCTCTACGAAGAAAATACCAATAGCAGAGCATCTGAAATAGCTGAGACTCTACTTTAAAACAGACTGCAGAGAAGAGGAAAAAAAATAAGGTGAGAGTTCCGAGAGTCTGGGTGAGCTGGGAACTTAGATGGGATTGGTAGGTGGAGAACCAGAGGCAGGCCAGGGCTGAAAAAGGTTTGAGGGACAGAAACCGGAAACGGAAGTTGCTTGGTTTACGACGCTGGGATAGACATGCCCTTTCATTTTTTACACTTCTGCAGAGTTCACTGTCTAGTTTCATAGTCAGGGACATGCAGTAACAGAAAGGCTCCACTGTGGCGCTAAGCTAAAACTGGGCCACCTGGCGAGGTGACAGAGGACACGTGGGGCACTCACCGGCCGTTGTCGCGGCCCACGCCCCACACGCGGATGCTGACGATGGGCTGAGCGTGGAGCACGCTGCGGTCCATGGGGTCCACCAGGCTCAGCGTGTCGTTCTCCAGGACCAGGTACATGTCCTTCCCCTGGGATTCAATGAGAAGACCGCTTACCTTCTGCACAAAACTATGCATCCTCAGGACGTTTGTGGCTACCCAGGGATGTCGTTTCGGTGATCAAAATATCGCTCCCTGGGTCTGAACTTTGTTTTTTAAAGGAGAAACATCCTCTCCTGATTAAAATATTTATAAATCCTTCATCTCCCCTCACATGCCCAATTTCTCTCTCCTTCTCCAAATCCTCTGAAATGTGTCCTTAGCCTGCTTTCGAGCTGGCTCTTATTTTTAATTATTTACACTTTGCATCTTTAAGAAGGCTAATGGCAGGTTCCCTGGAGAATTTGGTCTCTTACTAACTCCAGGTGGGCCAGCCTCTCATAAACCCTCTGTCCCATTCCTTTCCCTCTCCCTAGACCCTACCAGCCATCCCTGTGATGGCCTTCCTGGACCCGCAACAAGAGCTATCTCTTCTCAGTTTTTACACCACCTCTAATCTGTGTGATTTGCCCAGGAAATAGCAGGCACAGCTTCTGTGACACTTCTCGGTGCTTCAGGAGCTAATGCTGATGTGCCTTTATGACATCTCAGATATTACAGCACACGCTTCAGGCTCCTTGGCTCGTGAACGCTCTCACTTGCCTCAGAACTTGGTTTGTTATTATTTCCAATTAGCAGAAGGGGAAATTGAGGCTTACAGGTTAAGTGACTTGCTCATGGTCTGACACAGAGGCTGAGATGTCTTTAGCCACAGAGAGTGCTGCAGTGATACCATCGCTGGGGAGGAGGAGGTTTCCAGCATCACTGTTCAGGCTCTGGTCTCCTGTCTCCCCACATATTAATGGCTCTTTGAGGGCAGGAACGCTAGCCTATCCAACTTCATTCCCCTTGCAAACCCTCAGGCATTTTAGGAAATTATTAAATGTTTGCTGTCTGACAGAAAGGCTGTGTCCACTGAAGGTCACAGTCAGCCCAGATGCTGTGGCGTGGATGCCAGGGAGGTCTATGCTACGCTATGAGATGCTAAGTTGCTTCAGTCATGTCCAACTCTTTGTGACCCCCTGGACTGTAGCCTGCCAGGCTCCTCTGTCCATGGGGATTCTCCAGGCAGGAATCCTGGAGTGGGTTACCATCTTCTTCTCCACCAGGATGGTCTAGCAGGGAAGAATGGTGAGGCTTTTTGGCCAATCTTCAAATTCCAAAGCAGGACAGATAAACTGCTACTTGGTCTGGGTTTTAAGAATGATGTCCCAACACAAGTTCTCAGAGTGAACATAAGCTCTGCTGCTGAGGTGGCAGACATGGGTGTTGCAATGCTTCTGCTCGTCAGTGTTTATTTAAGCCAAGCATCTTCAACTGAGATCCAGAATGATCTGAAATCTTCCGAAAGGGGAAGAGAGCCACTTCCAGGCAAGAGCACTGGCAGAAAACAAAACTTGTGCAGGCTGTTGTAATTGCACAGACCCTACAGAGCCTGGAGCAACAGACAGCAGGCCGCCTCAGACCTGAAGCGCCTCCCACTGTCTCTGTTGGGAACTGCAGCTCACAAGGCTTGCTGTGGGCAGGGTTTCTTTGTATGGCCAGGCACGTCAAGTCACAGTTGTGTCCAGACCCTGGGCAAAGACCCAGCTGCTAATTATCCAGTCTGTAGATTAATCATGATGGAGGTGCAGGTCCTAGAGAGACTGTGTCTCCCAGCACCTCATGGAGGCTGGGTAGCTGGTGAGCAGCTAGGTAATGGTTGGCAGAGCCAAGAGGACGAGCCAAGATACAGGGGAGGGTTGCAGTTCCCCAACCTGTGCCCCCAGTGAAGGCCAGCCTCCCTTCTCCCCGCTTTCAGCTGAGGGCTGCCACGTGCTCAGAAGCTGCGTGATCAGAGAGTCCTGAGGAGCTGGGGCCCCGTGAGCAGGGCAGGTCCTACGGCCCCCGGGGCCTAACCAGGTGACCTGCTTTGGGATAAGTGAGAGCTGACTGGGAATTTTTGGTCCCTTTTCCCTCTCTCTTTGTTCTTTCCCACCAGGAACTGGGTCATTGGCTGCAGCCTATAAGAAATCTGCAGCCAGACCCAGTGGGGAGGGGCCCCCAGCGTAATTTCCACCCACCGGGAGATCAAATCCACCCCACCCCTCCCCACCACACATACATACACACACAAAGGATTTCCTCGGGATTGACTCAGGTCCTCACAAAGGCAACAAAGGCCATCTTCATCAGTCAATCCTACCAACAATCTCCGTATTACAGGACTGAACCAGGGACCACTGCTGGCTGATCACCTAAAGCGAGAATGATTGGCCGAGCGTGGAACGTCCCTGGAACCCAATAAAAACCTTCAGCGCTCTCAGTCCTGTGTCTCTCGGCTCTTGGGGCTCTGGGGTTTCACAGGCACAGCGGGAATGCAAGCAAGTCTGACATTAATTATTTTTACCTCTAACTTACCTCTCCCCAAATGCCAACTGTATCTCGGATGTCATTTTTGCAGTAGGAAAGCTGCCTGATGCAGTTGTTGACGGCAACACTACTCTTGCCAGGAGCGAGGTCCTCCTCTGCCATTTCCACCCACCCCAGAGAGCGCACAGCGAAACACTAGGAGAAAATCAGAGAACCGGAGATTACTTACTGGCCACAGGTAGCCTAAGATCCTCTACAAAATGTGCATAATGTGTCTTCAATTACTATAAAATGTTCAATCATCTAGTTTAATAACTAATTCTCGATTGTTGAAAATTTTAATTGTGGCTACTTTTTACTACTAAAAAATGTAGTAATAACTATATTCTTGCCTACCTTTCTGTGTGTGTGTTCAGGTTTTTTCTTAGAACCAATTATTAGAAGTAGAATGATAGGGCTAATGGCTTTAAACATTTGTAAGCTCTTTTATTCTAGTATCTGGCAGTATCAGTATCTTTTATCTAGTATCAGGCAGGATTTTTCAATAGTAAGAACCTCAGAGGGTTCTCACAAGGAGTAACCTCTCTGAGATTTGTTACTCGTTAAGCACCTAGGAAAAGACAATAGAAGGGAGAAGAATTAAATACATGTTAGGCACTTGTTTCTAATAACAATGGGGCAAAATGTATTCTCTAATGTACAGAAATGAAGGAAAATGGAGGGTGTGGGTTCATCATAACAAATCTCAGTGTTTGTTATTAGTACCAAATCCTGAAAAGTCTACATAATAATTAACCTGTAAGAAAACAGAGCACAAATTCAATTTATTCTTTCATCATTTAGAGATATTCAATTTGAGATCATACTCATCTTTTTAAAAGTTCAGTCAGTCAGTTCAGTCGCTCAGTCGTGTCCGACTCTTTGCGACTCCATGAATCGCAGCACGCCAGGCCTCCCTGTCCATCACCAACTCCCCGAGTTCACTCAAACTCAAGTCCATCAAGTCAGTGATGCCATCCAGCCATCTTATCCTCTGTCGTCCCCTTCTCCTCCTGCCCCAATCCCTAGTGCGGACCCCATGTGGAATGGAATAGCTCCTGCACACTGACGGTGCCCATGAGGCTTCTTAGAAATACCAAAAAGAGAAAGTCACCGCTACAACAGCTGCAAAAGCTACTTAGGACCCCGGGTCCTGGGGAAAGGTTCTGGAAGATGCCCTCACAGTTCATGTGTGCACGTGTATCTGTTGGAGAGACACTGCCCAAGAGGAAGGCGCCACAGGAGCCAGGGCTGCTCCCTCTGAGGCTCTGCTCCCTTTAACCTGAGACCAAACTACTCCTGCAAGTGGGCGTGTCAGAAAAGCCACAGGAGGACGCCACAGTGCGTCTCCCCACGTTTTATTAAGACCCACAACGGCAAGGGCCGCGCCTCCAAGTACTCATTTTCTGCTTCCTGCAGGGGGCGCTGTGCAGCTCAGTAACTTTTCTTTGTTGGTTCCCAATGTAGTCCCTGGTGAGTAAAATCACAATGCCACAATCTCCCTGCTTCCATCTGCCATTTTGATCTTGCTATCAAAGGTGGAAAATCTCACCTCCTCCACCTTCACCAAATGTGTGGAGGTTTTCCTCTATGCCAAAGAGCAGTTCTCACTCACCAGCAGGGTGTCTGAAAGTTCAGCTCAATTCTGACACTACCTGGAGAGAGCATCAGATCCCACAGGTTTAGGGCTCAGCCCTACAAGACTCCCTCTCCCCCACACCCCTGCCAACGTCAGTTGCCAACTGCAAAACTGTTATCACCTGAGCTTCTAGCCAACCAGCCACAGTTTGAATGTTCTGATGGACCGTCTTCATTGGGTTCGCTTTATTCGCGAGAGTGGCCAGCAGAACTCAGAGAAACATTTTAGGTACTAGATCACTGATGCAATTGTTTGGTCACTAAGTCGTGTCTTTGCGACCCCATGGACTGTAGCACGCCAGGCTCCTCTGTCCTCCACCATCTCCTGGAGGTTGATGATAAAAGGATAAAACTCAAGAACAGCCAGAAGGAAGAGCTGCACAGGACAAGGTGCAGAGGAAGCGTGCAGAGCTCCCACGCGCTTCCCAGGGACCACTCTCCCCAGCCTCCACGTGCACACCAGCCTGGAAACTCTCCGAATCCTGTCCTCTGGGTTTTATGGAGGCTTCATTACATGCGCTGATGCTGCTGCTAAGTCGCATCAGTTGTGTCGGACTCTGTGCGACCCCATAGACGGCAGCCCACCAGGCTCCCCCGTCCCTGGGATTCTCCAGGCAAGAACACTGGAGTGGGTTGCCATTTCCTTCCCCAATGCATGAAAGTGAAAAGTGAAAGTGAAGTCGCTCAGTCGTGTCCGACTCTTCATGACCCCATGGACTACCCCATGCAGCCTACCAGGCTCCTCCGTCCATGGGATTCTCCAGGCAAGAGCACTGGAGTGGGTTGCCATTGCCTTCCCCCATTATGTGGGCCTGATTGGTTAAATCACAGGCCACTGGTGACTGAACTCAATCTCCAGCTCCTCTCCCTTCCTTGGGGATGGGCATGGGACTGAAATTTTCCAACCCCTAGAACCCAGTGGGTTCTACTGGCAAGCAGGTCCCACCCTTAGGTGAGTTCTAGAAGTCATCTGATAGGCATTTACTCATTTAATCCTCACCTCAACCCTACCAGGTTGATACTAAGTTACTGTATCCATTTTATAGAAGAGGAAGGAGAGTGAGGCACAAGGCTGATAAATGGTGGACCTAGGTTTCCAGCCCAGGCAGTTTGACCTCTGGGCCTCTTACTGCTCTGCCCTATGCCTGAGATGTTGCTGGAGAGGCAGAGTCCAACTGGGCTGGGCCCACAAGAGGCACAGGAACACAGTCAGCAAGGTCAACACAGTCAAGTGTATCTGGCCCAAGAGCATTTGTACTCCATCGTGTCTGACTCTTTGCAACCCTATAGCCTATAGCCCGCCAGGCTCCTCTATCCATGGACTTCTCCAGGCAAGCATACTGGAGTGGGTAGTGATTTTCTCCTCCAGGGGATCTTCCTGACCCAGGGATTGAACCGCATCTCCTGCATTGGCAGGCAGATTCTTCTACCATCTGAGTCACCAAGGAAGCTCAGCCCAAGAGCAGGGACAGCCTAATTAAAATTTTAGCTCTGACTTAAAGGTACTGTGATCTTGGCTGTGTAACTTACAAAATCTCATTTTTTTAATTTGCAAAAATGGGAACAACAGTAATACTTATCTCAGAGGGTTCTCACAAGGAGAAAACAACATAATACAGGTAGAAAAACCTGTATTATGAGCACTGCTGAGTGAAAGTGCAAAAAAAAAAAAAAAAAAAAGATTACAGTGCCACATACACCTTAAAGGGAGTCATCCAAGGGGGAAAATGAAAGGAGATTAGGAGATTTGTAATTAGTGTGATCCCCATGTTCCAATTATCCCCAGGATGGTTTTGGTTTATGTTTGTTTTCTGGCAAAATCATTAAGAGGAGCTCCTTTTATTCTCAAAAGTGTCCTAGTTTGCACAATAAATAATAGTCACTCTAGTCAACATTCCAGTGAATTCACCCTCTGGCACAGAGACTGAGCTTTGAATGTATCATATGCATGAGATATGCCCAGGTGGAAATGGGCTCAACATGGCAGGGTGTGTGTGTGTGTGTGGTGGGGGGCGGTGAACAGGGACCCCTAATACACCAGCATTACTGTGGGATGGTGCTATGCTCTAAAACTAGAAGCCAGGAACACATTTCCCCACTTTTTATACAGCCTATTACAGAATCCTATAGTCTGTGAATACTCAAAGAATTTATTAACATTAAGGAAGGTGAAAAAGAATACTGGCTGCTTTTTGCCTTTGAGTCCAAGAATGCATGGGTTTCAAAAAACAACAGTCCTCACAATACAATTAATTTTCTGTATGTATTCAATACTTCTGCTGTTGTAATTTAGTTTCTGATCTGAAAAACTTCACCACTGGTCCCTATGGCCACAGTAAGGGGAAATGGATGTGTGTGGGGGAAGCCCCACTGAGAAGCCAGCCTTATTTCCTCCCAAAGAACCAAGCAGCAAAGAGCAACCTGTGCTACTTGGTGCTGCCCCCGTGTGGCCAGGAAGGTTATAGCCACCATTTTTCCTTAAAGTCAGGAAATTATTAATATACAATCAGCTTTCTGAATAAACACTCATAGAATAGGAGGAACTCAAAATATTCAATCCAAATACGTAATCAAATATCTAATCAATCTGACTGCTTAAACACTTTTTTCAAACTTTGAATAAAAAAAAAATCAACATTTGTACTCTGATGCTCATTCTTCAATAGCTCTTTACCAAAAGGGTAAAAACGAGTAATGAATGGTTCAGGGGTCTGTGTCATCAGGCGGATCTAAATTCAAGTCACAACTTTGTACCTACCAGCTAGTGACTTTGGGGAAATCACTGGTCTCTAAAACAGTGTTTTTATCTGTAAAATGGGGATAATAATAGTACCTATACTTTATAGTACTGTTGTTGGACTGAGATAATATAGGTAAAACCTTTAGCATATCTGGCATATAATAAGAACCCAATAAACATTTATCATGTTATTGATAAATTTTAACTTTTATGTATGGATCTTAAAGATTTCTCTAGTTTAACTGATATCAGCCACAACTAAAACAGTCAGAAGTCTCTGCTGAAACACAGAAAATCGGACACCATCCCCACAGTTTCTGATTCCGTGGGCCAGGGCAGGGCCCTCAAACCTGAATTTGTAATAGTCTTCCAGGTGATGCTGAAGTTGCAGGTCTGGGGACCACTGATCCTAAAAGGCAGATAGATCTAGGTTCAAATCTCAGGACTGCCACTTACTATGTGTGATATTGGGCATGCTCATTAACCGTTCTGTGCCTCAGTTTCCTCACCAGTAAAACAGGGACACTGAAGTCCCTGTCTCACAGTAACCTGTGCGTATTGTGAGGATGAACTGGGCAGAGTTTGCTGCTGTGCCTGTTATTATGGGCATTTAGGGCACCAAGGTCACAGCTGAACCGGGAGGGATGTGGCTCTTGGTTGGGGCTTCTTTCTCTCCCACCTGTTCTCTCTCCCCTGCACTGGAACCAATGGTCGTATCTTGGCTGGAAACACACATCCCGTTTCAACTTCTGTTTAAGTCCTCTATTAATAGAGACGGATGCCTGCGGAGAACCTCATTCCGAGGCACACGTGAAGGGGTAGAGCACAGTGCCAAGCCTTGGTTTCTGGGGCCCGTCAGTCACGTGTCCGCATTCCTCTAGTCCCATCAGTGTGGCTCAGCCTCCAGGAAACTAAGCTTACTCAGTTGCAAAATGACAGTAACACCAGGCTCAGAGTACCAGGAGACCCAAAGTGAACAAGGAAGCTCAGGGAAGGGGCGCTGCAGGCCCTCAGCAAATGTTCCCTCTCTTCTCTCTCTGGCTCCAAGAGACCCTCTCATGTCCTTCGTTCTCTCACAGGAGAAGATGTCCTTCTTCTCCTGAGTTTTAACAAGGACAAGCAAGATGAGAGCCTCCTGGCTGAAAACTGGGGGAGGGGAGAGACAAGGGAATTGGAGTCGATGGAGTTATAGTCAGACACAGGCCTTGCCTCCAGCCAGGTGAGCCAGCTCTGTGCATGGCATCAGAGATGCCGCTGCTCAGACCAGCGTAATCCATGAAGCAGCACCTTCCATGCCCAGAACACAGTTAAGGCTCTACATAAGTACTGAAGGATGGTGACAAACAAATGATACCAGAATTGATAGCAACACTAAATTATAGATGTTAAAAAAGCTAAGAACATCCAAGAGAAAAGCTACAATTTAGTTTACACTGCAAGTGTAATCCTAATCCATACTCATTTATTGGAATTGCTTACCACTAAGGTGGATTACTCTGCAGCAAAATAACAACTGTGTATAGAAGTCAGTAAACATTTATTGAGTGCCTATTGGTTCCTGGAGACACAGGGAAATAAGCAGGATGTAGAGTAGACATAAAGCAGGACTCTATTGCATGGCAATGAGAAATACGGGGACAGAGAGGCACACGTGTGTGTTGGGAGTCTTTAAACCCAGAGAGAGGGAATCACGGGCAGCTCACTGAAGGATATGGTATTGAGCTGAGCCTTGTAGGATGGATGGGTTTATTCATTTAACAAAGATTTACTGACAACTGTGATATGCCAAGTACTGGAGCACATCAATGGACCTGAGAGGCCAAACGCTCTGCTCTGGGTAGTATTTCAAAAAACTGGAAGGGTGTATTCATTTGGCTGTGACACCAGAGGTCGCACGGCTCTGCTGACATAAGCCACAACGAGTAAGGTACAGTGGCACATGGGGGAAGGGATGTGAGAGAGTGGTTTAGGGCCTAGGTTTTCAAGTCACTGACATGGGATCAAATCCCATGCTGGCTACTACAAGTGGTGTGATTGGCGCCGAGTTACTAAACCTTAGTACGCATTAGTCTCTTCACTTGTTGCAGTGAGGTTGGTGGTATGGACCAGCTTGGGGTACTGGCATGATTAATGGGAAGCCTGATGGTAAGAAAAGGACCTGGCCCAAAGCGGTTGCTCAAGAAAAGGTGGCTGGTATTTTCACAAGGTCTCTGGCTCAGGGGGTAAAGAATCCACTTGCAACCCAGGAGACCCAGAAGACGCAGGTTCAATCCCTAGGTTGGGAAGATCCTGGTGGATCTTGATCCCGGTGGGCTATAGTCCAAAGGGTCGCAGAGTCGGACAAGACAGAGCCACTGAACAGGAAGGCACGCTGATCCCTTTCACAAGTGTCATGCATGCGTGCAGAGACTCTTTGAGACCCCATGGACTGTAGCCCTCCAGACTCCTCTGCCCATAGGATTTTTCAGGTAAGAAGACTGCAGTGGCTTGCCATTTCTTCCTCCCGGGGATTTTCCTGACCCAGAGATCGAACCCGTGTCTCCTTTAGCTTCTGCAACGGCAAGTGGATTCCTGACCACTGATTCACCTGGGAAGTCTGATCAAAAGCTTCAGGACTGGGGAATTCCACCAACAGTCACCCAGCCAATTCTGCTTCATTTTTCCAACTTATGATCAAACATTACTATGGCTATACCTTGGGTGGCTGGGGATGGGAGAGGCCTGGGGAGAAGGAGGGGAAGAAAGCCCCCAGGCTCCATCATTTCATGAGCCCATCTAGGAGTCCACAGACCCCGGAGATCCACTGATGGGCTTCAAGAAGTTCAAAATCTCCTACAAATATATCCCAAATTATGTGTGTTTGCATGTAATGGAAAGAGGACCTAAAGCTGCCCAAAGATTCTGGGAATATAAAACACTTTAAAAGAATCCCAAGGAGTTTGAAATCAGAGTACTCAACTCATCAAGACATCAATTAAGGTAACATGGGTTCAGGGTAGAAAAAGCTGAGGAGCAGGCATCTGAGTTCTTTTTTGATAAGTGGATGAGGAAAATGGTTAGCCGGCTGTACATAAGAAAGGATCCGGAGTTTAGGGGAGAAAGGGAAATGGGGGAGGAGCAGTGAGAAAGGGCTGCAGAGCCTCTGGGGAAGTTCTGAAATGGCAGGCAGTGCCTGAATGACTTATAAAGGTGAAGGAAGTCCAACACCCAGTTTTGAAAACCAGTGACTAACTTCTGATGCAATGTAAGCCCCCTCTATATTACCCCTGATGCTCCAGCACAAGCCTGATAGAGAGACGGCTGACATCATCAGGAATGAAGAGAAGGGTGAACTCCCGCCCTGGGTAAACGCTTGGCAGAGGAGAATAGTGGCAAAGCCTCAGAGTGGAGCGCGGGGAGTCAACACAAGAGAAATATAAGCCCAGGTAACCGGCAGAACTGGCGGGGGTGGGGGGGCAGGCGAGGGTGGACCCATGAACTCTGCAGGATGTGAGACAGGGACTCAAGCCTGTCTCGCCTGCATCCTAAGAACACAGAGATCCCGCTGCTGCCCGAGCTACACATAGCTGCTCTTCGGAGGCTGGTTATATCTGTGGTCTTGGGGTCAGGTGAGAAAAAATATATGTATTCTTGTTGTATGTGACTATGAGGAAGGACCTTTTGAATAATCATACAGCCTGCAGAGAAACTGAGAGAGAATCCGTTTTTATTTCATACTAATGGCTGCCGTAAGGTAACCATCTAGGATAAAGTCATCACGTTTGGGAGCGTATAAACTGGGATGTCTCTCTAAGAATCTGGAACTGTCCTCTGTCCTTCCCCTCCCCAGTTACTGCATCAGAGACGGCACAGACTTGATCTTTGCCTACAGAACAGTCCAGATTTTGCTGAGAAATAAGGCAGCCAGTAATAAATAAAGGGCTGTGACCTCAAATGACTTTCAGAGCATTGTCTAAAAATGCACAGGCTTTTCAGGGTTCCAAATATCTTCCTTAGATTGTGGTTTCCATAACACACAGGGAAGTCTTCAGCAAATCAGAGCTTGTGGTCATGATATATAGGAATGTAGATCACTGTCATTATGGACACAGTTTGAAACAAAATCAGGCTTCACCTGCCACTGGTTTTCCTGGAAACACTGAAATGCTTTCTAAATTCAGCATCTCGGTGGGCTCAACCAGAGAGGTGCCGGGGAATCTGGAGTGGGGCCTGACCTAGTTCTCCATCCGGCTGAAGCAAGGAATCAGCCTGATTAATTATTCAGCCTGGCAACAACCTGGGCGGCCAGGGAGGACCCAAAGAGCATTTCTACACTGACCCCAATGAGCACGCCAGCTGTTCCTGCTGTTTCTCCCCAGACTGTCTGCAACGTGGTGAGCAACCAAGCAGAAAACAAGACACCCGCCCTCTGGGGCCATAGGCCCGCTAGTACCGCTTACTTAACTCTCCCTCTTTCCTACTCTTCAGGGCAAGATCACTCATTGGGAAAAATTCGTCCTATGCTAACATCCTATGCTGACGGCTCATGCTATCAAAGTGGACACTCATCATAATGACTAACACGCATCGCATCTGGTGCTGACAGCGTGCCAAGCACCAACAACTAACCCGTAATTGAAATCTCATCTACAACGCCCACCTCTCTGCATGCCTGCCTGCCTGCCTGCTCGCCACCCCTTACTGGTGGTCAGTTCATGGAGGGGGGTTCCCAGCCCAGGTCATCTCTGTCTCTCGTAAATCAGCCTCTGCCCCTAGTAAACACTCTAGAGACCTGCAAGGTCAGGGGCAGGAATACCAACCACATTCCCTACAGTTGGAAAATGCTCAGCGCATGCACAGTGATGGACTAAGAGCTAAGTTATCTAACGGAAGTGGGGAAAGATGTGCCGCAGTTTAGAGGCGGTGCCTTTAGTCGTCTCTCATGTACAGCGTGGGATCATGCAGGTTTCTGAGATTTAAGGCTTCGGTAACTTAAAATCCTTAAATGAAAATGTAAGCGTTCCTTCAAAGCTCCACGCCTGGATTTCGCCCTCTCTGTGTGCCCTTCCAGCAGGCCATGACTCCTCTGCAACTGTTCCCTCGGCTTTCTAAAAAGTGCCTGCTGACTCACCGCTCTACCATATGGAGAAAGCAATCGTTCTGAGATTTAAGGGAACCCAGGTTTGAACCACTGACGTGCTGAAGAGCAGGCTCAAGGGGAGGTCACACTTGGTGGGGCGGGGGCGGGGGTAGGGCTGAGATCTGACTCTGCACGTAATACTTTAAATATTCAACCATCGCTGAGGTGTCTTTGCTTCCTCACTCTTACTCAGGGGAAGCAGAATCTCCCCATTCTTCCTTACCAACTGGTCTCTGGCAGATGAGCCAGTTCAGATGGGCAGAGCTGTAGCCTGGCCTCCTCCTGTCCCCTCAAGTGGGGGTGGGGGAGGATTCATGCTGGAGAATGGGACAGTGCTACTGTGCTGGATTCCGACTTTTAAATTAAAAACACGTGTGAGCAGCACTGAAATCATGAAACCAACGTGTCTTGCTTTTAACTTAACACATAAGATGTGCACTTTACACAGCAATGAAATCATGACATCCATATGCTTTTAACATATTTCTAAGCATGATTATGTTGAAGAGCAATATTCTCACTAGTGCCTAAATGGGATTTCAGAGGGAGGGAGGGAATTTCCATTTATTGCACTCCTATGTTAGAGACTTTTTATAAGTTATCTAATTCAATTTGGTTTAATTCTCACAACCAAGTAAATGAGTTATGCCACCTGTTTTTGAGAAGAAATAAACTCCAGAAATGGTATGGACCTAACAGAAGTAGAAGATACTAAGAAGAGGTGGCAAGAATACACAGAACTGTACAAAAAAGATCTTCATGACCAAGATAATCACGATGGTGTGATCACTCACCTAGAGCCAGACATCCTGGAATGTGAAATCAAGTGGGCCTTAGAAAGCATCACTACAAACAAAGCTAGTGGAGGTGATGGAATTCCAATTGAGCTATTTCAAATCCTGAAAGATGATGCTGTGAAAGTGCTGCACTCAATATGCCAGCAAATTTGGAAAACCCAGCAGTGGCCACAGGACTGGAAAAGGTCAGTTTTCATTTCAATCCCAAAGAAAGGCAATGCCAAAGAATGCTCAAACTACATCACAAGAGCACTCATGTCACACGCTAGTAAAGTAATGCTCAAAATCCTCTAAGCCAGGCTTCAGCAATACGTGGACTGTGAACTTCCAGGTGTTCAGGCTGGTTTTAGAAAAGGCAGAGGAACCAGAGATCAAATTGCCAACATCTGCTGGATCATGGAAAAAGCAAGAGAGTTCCAGAAAAA
>SJYX01023176.1:67270-78803 GCA_006410675.1 Oreotragus oreotragus
CCATGAAATTAAAAGACGCTTACTCCTTGGAAGGAAAGTTATGACCAACCTAGACAGCATATTAAAAAGCAGAGACGTTACTTTGCCAACAAAGGTCCATCTAGTCAAGGCTATGGTTTTTCCTGTGGTCATGTATGGATGTGAGAGTTGGACTGTGAAGAAAGCTGAGCACCGAAGAATTGATGCTTTTGAACTGTGGTGTTGGAGAAGACTCTTGAGAGTCCCTTGGACTGCAAGGAGATCCAACCAGTCCATGCTAAAGGAGATTAGTCCTGGGTGTTCATTGGAAGGACTGATGCTAAAGCTGAAACTCCAGTGCTTTGGCCATCTCATGCGAAGAGTTGACTCATCAGGAAAGACTCTGATGCTGGGAGGGACTGGGGGCAGGAGGAGAAGGGGACGACCAAGGATGAGATGGCTGGATGGCATCACCGACTCGATGGACATGAGTTTGAGTAAACTCGGGAGTTGGTGATGGACAGGGAGGCCTGGTGTGCTGCGATTCATGGGGTCGCAAAGAGTCGGACATGACTGAGCTGACTGAAACTCCCAAAGGAACCCTGGCAAGTCTAAGGTTATCTAAAATGTTTTGCAAAGTCTGACTCTGGTCATCACACAGAATGCGAACACTTGTGAAGTGGTGGTGAGGAGGGGGTTGGGGGCGGGGGGACTGAGGTGGAGGACAAGAGTGTCACACACAACATTTATTACGAGCATCTGTGTGTATATGCTGGGTGGGAAAAATACACTTCTCTTTTACTACTCACACAGAACACATCAATTCTGATCCATCTAATCATCAAATGCGCAGGAGCTCTTCTGCACCCAAGCAAGTCTCTGCAACACCACAGGGGTGTGCTATGATTTAACTCAAGCCTGACACTCTCTACTTAAGAGAGACAGTCAGATCCCACAGGTTAAGGTCTCAGACCCACAAGGCTGCTTGCCCCAACCCCCACCCCTCAGACACCAATCACGAAGTCTGGGTTGTCACCTGTGCTTCTGACCAGGCAATTATAAACTGGAGACTCCCCTGACCCCTCCTCAGGTTTAACTTGCTGGAGAAGTTTACAAAACTTGGAGGAAGTTTAGTTACTAGATTACCTGTTTATTACAAAAGAATATAACTCAGGAACATGCAGAGAGACGAAGACAAGGTAAGTTAGAGGGCATGGAGTTCCCAGGCTCTCTCTGGATGAGGCCACTCTGCCAGGGCCTCCACATGTTGACCAGCTCAGAAGCTCTCTGAGCCTTGCACTTTAGGGGCTTTTATAGCAACGTCATCCAGTAGGCATGATTGCTCATTAACTTCCTTTCTATCTCCTCTTCTAAGCTTCTAATCATGGCTTGGTCTTCCTGGTGACCAGCCCCTACCCAGGAGCCCACCTAGTCAGTCACATCATTAGAACAAAAGACATAAGTATCATCTAGGAAACTGAAAAGGATTTAGGAACTCTGGGTCAGGAACCAGGGTTAGATGTGTGTGCATGTGTGTGTGGTGGGGGGCGGTGGGGGGGGCACTTTCTTTTACAATATTTAATCAACTCATGGCAACATATGAGACAGATGTTATTACTATTCCTATTTTACAGATGGGGAAACTAAGGCACAGAGTGCTTGTTATGGACTGAATTGTATCCAAAGCTATGGTTTTTCCAGTAGTCATGTATGGATGTGAGAGTTGGACTATAAAGAAAAATGAGCGCTGAAGAATTGATGCTTTTGATCTGTAGTATTGGAGAAGACTCTTGAGAGTCCCTTGGACTTCAATGAGATCAAACCAGTCAATCCTAAAGGAAATCAGTCCTGAATATTCATTAGAAGGACTGATGCTGAAACTCCAATACTTTGGCCACCTGATGCGAAGAACTGATTCCTTAGAAAAGACCCTGATGCTGGGAAAGGATTGAAGGCAAGAGGAGAAGGGGATGACAGAGGATGAGATGGCTGGATGAGATGATTTGATGGACATGGGTTTCAGTAAGCTCCCGGGAGCTGGTGATGGACAGGGAGGCCTGGCGTGCTACAGTCCATGGGGTCTCAGAGAGTCGGATATGATTGAGCATCTGAACTGAACTGAATGTCATACCTGATATGAGTAACTGAACTGAGAATTCACATATTGAAGCTCTCAGGCCCAGTGTGTTTGTGTATGGACACAGGGCAGTTAAAGAGGTACTAAGACTAAATGAGGTCATAAAGTAGGCTTAATGCAGTAGGACTGGAGTCCTTATGAGAAGAAAGAGGCACCAGGAACGTGGGCACACAGAGAAGGCCAAGTGGGGACACAGAAAGGAGGCCGACGCCTGCAAACCGAGAAGAGGCTCTGGGGGAAATGAAATCTGCCAGCACCTTGACGCTGGACTTCCAGCCTGCAGAGGGTGAGAAAATTAGTTTCTGTTGCTTAAGCCACTCGATCTGTGTGGTATTTCATTATGGAAGTAGATTCATACAGTGGTATGTAAACTTCAGGCAACCAGCTAGCATATAATGAAGCTGGTATTCAAACCCCAGTTTCAGTTCAGTCGCTCAGTCGTGTCCGACTCTTTGCGACCCCATGGACTGCAGCACGCCAGGCCTCCCTGTCCATCACCAACTCCCAGACTTTACTCAAACTCACGTCCATTGAGTCGGTGATGCCATCCAACCATCTCATCCTCTGTCGTCCCCTTCTCCTCCTGCCCCCAGTCTTTCCCAGCATCAGGGTCTTTTCAAATGAGTCAGCTCTTCGCATCAGGTGGCCAAAGTACTGGAGTTTCAGCTTCAGCATCAGTTTATGTACCAACAAATTCCTGTCGTCACGCCACGCTGTCTCCTAGGAGTGGCAACAACATTGGTTTTCCTAAAGAGGGGAGAGAGAGGGGGGCAGGCAAACCTCACTCTACACCCAGGGACCTCAGAGAGGCCCTACAACCCCTCCCTCAACCCAACAGGCCCTCCCTCTCCTTCTTAGCCTCCAGAGGAGGCTGACACCAGAGGTCAGGAGGCCTGGTCCTGCTCTGAAAGGCCCCAGATGACCCAGGACGGAAACATGCAGAGAAGGAGGAAAATCTCCTTGAACAGAGAATGAGGGTTTCAAGCCCCTCCAGGCCTCGATTTATGGCTTCCAGCTGGCTCTGCTTCCGATGGCTCAGACGTCTAGGGGAGCCCCCACCCCAAGTCCGGAGGTGGTCTAGGTGCTTTTGCTCACATTTTCCACCAGGGGGCGCCATCACACTTCTCCCTCCCAACCCCCAACTCTGAGGGTAAGGAATCTCCGCCCAGGTAAAGCAAAAAAAAAAAAAAAATTAATCAACTGCCTGATGACTGTGCCCTCATCCCTCTAGGCCATTGTACTGCTGCTCACACTGTGTTCTAGGAAGTCCTAGGGTGATCAGACTCAGCAACAACCTGTGGGAGGGACCAAGGAGCAGCCAGTGTGGGGCTGAGGCCTCTGGGCCCCTCAGCCAGGGTCCAGCTCTTTCTCTCCCATGAAAGGTTCCTTCAGCTGAAAACCGGCCAGCATCTCCTGGTGATGTCCACAGTGACGGTCGCTAATCTATTACTGAACAGGGTGACTTACGACATTATGAGGAATTTAAATACGTTTAAAAACAAACACCAGAACGCCAATTTACTCATTTACAGAGAGAAGTGTACATCTCACTTGTTGCTCAGCCTGGCTCACAAGAAGATTCGTCCTCTGGAGGAAATCCACTCAGTTCTGACCACCCGCTGACCGCAGGCTCAGTAGAGAGGCAAGTAGAGGAGCCTGCTTCAACATCCTAATGGCTAGGATACTTGGAGACTGATAGCCAGTGCAAGACACAGGCCTCCGGGTTGTGAGGTTGTGATATAATACGTAAACAGTAGATTGTATTAGTCATTTCCTGCACAGGAGCCAGCCTGGCATTTGGAGGCCTATTTTTATCAATGGAAAAGTTGAGTGGAGGTGGGTTCAACCAGATGATTTGGCCCAGTGTTTCCACGATGTCACAGAACAAATTAGATGTACGTGCATATTTAAACGTACCTGCAAGTACAGTGCATCCAACCAATTTATATGCAGTCGTCATCGTCTTTCTAGCAGTCACCATTTAGCCAGTGCTTTCTCTGTGCTGAGTATTTTGTATTAATATATAAAATTAAGAGCCTGGGCTTGGCAGGGAAAGCAAGGCAGCCCTGACATTTATAGATCACTTTCGCAATGCTTCATAGCATACGACAGGTAGCACAACACGCGTTCACAATCCTACAGAGCAGCAGTTCTTTATTTTACATGTGAGAAATCGAGTCTGGAGAACCCAGCAGAATCACCCCGGGCCACACAGCAAATAAGCAGCAGCCACAGTGTGATCTGAGGCTTAGTTCTCAAGGCAGACTGCTGTGTTGTCTGGACGTTACAGAAGAGGAAACCAGCTCCGTGAGGTTCAGCAAAGGGACACATCTAGGGACTGGCTGGACCTCCCCACCGTCAGCATTAGCTGTTCTGGAAACAGAGCACTCCATCCACAGGAGGGCCTCCAAGAACAAGCCTCTTCTGTGGACCTCTGAATGCCCACCACCTCAAAGAGGGCCTGACACGTGCTCACGCTCACTGAACATTTGTCCAATGAAGACACTTGGGCTGGAGACAGACTGGAGTACAGTGGCAAGAGAGCAATGGAACTGCCTGGACCGCTATTCTCTGGCTGCTCCCTTGGCCGGTTAATTGATCTAAGTGTCTGCCTCTTTGGAGGGATAACTCCACAGATGCTGGTGAGAATTCCGCCTTGAAGAGGCAGAGAGCCTAGCACAGAGCAAGTGGAGAACCAGTCAATCCTAAAGGAAATCAGTCCTGAATATTCATTAGAAGGACTGATGCTGAAACTCCAATACTTTGGCCACCTGATGCGAAGAACTGATTCCTTAGAAAAGACCCTGATGCTGGGAAAGGATTGAAGGCAAGAGGAGAAGGGGATGACAGAGGATGAGATGGCTGGATGAGATGATTTGATGGACATGGGTTTCAGTAAGCTCCCGGGAGCTGGTGATGGACAGGGAGGCCTGGCGTGCTACAGTCCATGGGGTCTCAGAGAGTCGGATATGATTGAGCATCTGAACTGAACTGAATGTCATACCTGATATGAGTAACTGAACTGAGAATTCACATATTGAAGCTCTCAGGCCCAGTGTGTTTGTGTATGGACACAGGGCAGTTAAAGAGGTACTAAGACTAAATGAGGTCATAAAGTAGGCTTAATGCAGTAGGACTGGAGTCCTTATGAGAAGAAAGAGGCACCAGGAACGTGGGCACACAGAGAAGGCCAAGTGGGGACACAGAAAGGAGGCCGACGCCTGCAAACCGAGAAGAGGCTCTGGGGGAAATGAAATCTGCCAGCACCTTGACGCTGGACTTCCAGCCTGCAGAGGGTGAGAAAATTAGTTTCTGTTGCTTAAGCCACTCGATCTGTGTGGTATTTCATTATGGAAGTAGATTCATACAGTGGTATGTAAACTTCAGGCAACCAGCTAGCATATAATGAAGCTGGTATTCAAACCCCAGTTTCAGTTCAGTCGCTCAGTCGTGTCCGACTCTTTGCGACCCCATGGACTGCAGCACGCCAGGCCTCCCTGTCCATCACCAACTCCCAGACTTTACTCAAACTCACGTCCATTGAGTCGGTGATGCCATCCAACCATCTCATCCTCTGTCGTCCCCTTCTCCTCCTGCCCCCAGTCTTTCCCAGCATCAGGGTCTTTTCAAATGAGTCAGCTCTTCGCATCAGGTGGCCAAAGTACTGGAGTTTCAGCTTCAGCATCAGTTTATGTACCAACAAATTCCTGTCGTCACGCCACGCTGTCTCCTAGGAGTGGCAACAACATTGGTTTTCCTAAAGAGGGGAGAGAGAGGGGGGCAGGCAAACCTCACTCTACACCCAGGGACCTCAGAGAGGCCCTACAACCCCTCCCTCAACCCAACAGGCCCTCCCTCTCCTTCTTAGCCTCCAGAGGAGGCTGACACCAGAGGTCAGGAGGCCTGGTCCTGCTCTGAAAGGCCCCAGATGACCCAGGACGGAAACATGCAGAGAAGGAGGAAAATCTCCTTGAACAGAGAATGAGGGTTTCAAGCCCCTCCAGGCCTCGATTTATGGCTTCCAGCTGGCTCTGCTTCCGATGGCTCAGACGTCTAGGGGAGCCCCCACCCCAAGTCCGGAGGTGGTCTAGGTGCTTTTGCTCACATTTTCCACCAGGGGGCGCCATCACACTTCTCCCTCCCAACCCCCAACTCTGAGGGTAAGGAATCTCCGCCCAGGTAAAGCAAAAAAAAAAAAAAAATTAATCAACTGCCTGATGACTGTGCCCTCATCCCTCTAGGCCATTGTACTGCTGCTCACACTGTGTTCTAGGAAGTCCTAGGGTGATCAGACTCAGCAACAACCTGTGGGAGGGACCAAGGAGCAGCCAGTGTGGGGCTGAGGCCTCTGGGCCCCTCAGCCAGGGTCCAGCTCTTTCTCTCCCATGAAAGGTTCCTTCAGCTGAAAACCGGCCAGCATCTCCTGGTGATGTCCACAGTGACGGTCGCTAATCTATTACTGAACAGGGTGACTTACGACATTATGAGGAATTTAAATACGTTTAAAAACAAACACCAGAACGCCAATTTACTCATTTACAGAGAGAAGTGTACATCTCACTTGTTGCTCAGCCTGGCTCACAAGAAGATTCGTCCTCTGGAGGAAATCCACTCAGTTCTGACCACCCGCTGACCGCAGGCTCAGTAGAGAGGCAAGTAGAGGAGCCTGCTTCAACATCCTAATGGCTAGGATACTTGGAGACTGATAGCCAGTGCAAGACACAGGCCTCCGGGTTGTGAGGTTGTGATATAATACGTAAACAGTAGATTGTATTAGTCATTTCCTGCACAGGAGCCAGCCTGGCATTTGGAGGCCTATTTTTATCAATGGAAAAGTTGAGTGGAGGTGGGTTCAACCAGATGATTTGGCCCAGTGTTTCCACGATGTCACAGAACAAATTAGATGTACGTGCATATTTAAACGTACCTGCAAGTACAGTGCATCCAACCAATTTATATGCAGTCGTCATCGTCTTTCTAGCAGTCACCATTTAGCCAGTGCTTTCTCTGTGCTGAGTATTTTGTATTAATATATAAAATTAAGAGCCTGGGCTTGGCAGGGAAAGCAAGGCAGCCCTGACATTTATAGATCACTTTCGCAATGCTTCATAGCATACGACAGGTAGCACAACACGCGTTCACAATCCTACAGAGCAGCAGTTCTTTATTTTACATGTGAGAAATCGAGTCTGGAGAACCCAGCAGAATCACCCCGGGCCACACAGCAAATAAGCAGCAGCCACAGTGTGATCTGAGGCTTAGTTCTCAAGGCAGACTGCTGTGTTGTCTGGACGTTACAGAAGAGGAAACCAGCTCCGTGAGGTTCAGCAAAGGGACACATCTAGGGACTGGCTGGACCTCCCCACCGTCAGCATTAGCTGTTCTGGAAACAGAGCACTCCATCCACAGGAGGGCCTCCAAGAACAAGCCTCTTCTGTGGACCTCTGAATGCCCACCACCACAAAGAGGGCCTGACACGTGCTCACGCTCACTGAACATTTGTCCAATGAAGACACTTGGGCTGGAGACAGACTGGAGTACAGTGGCAAGAGAGCAATGGAACTGCCTGGACCGCTATTCTCTGGCTGCTCCCTTGGCCGGTTAATTGATCTAAGTGTCTGCCTCTTTGGAGGGATAACTCCACAGATGCTGGTGAGAATTCCGCCTTGAAGAGGCAGAGAGCCTAGCACAGAGCAAGTAGAGGCTGGACTACGGCAAGTGCACAGAGCCTGGACTCTGAAGCCTGAGCACCTGTGTCTGAATTCCAGCTCCCCACTTAATTCTTGAGTGACGCAGCTTTCTCACCTGCAAAATGGAGACAAGGACAGTCTTATGACCTAAGGAATGTCGGGAGCAATAAATGGTGCGATACCTCTAATGCGCTTAGAATGGCACTTGGTAAGTGTTCGATGTGTTAGCTATTATGAGTATCTCTGAATTTTCAACAAATCTGATCTAGGCCACGCCTGGTGACCTAAGGGCTTCCGTGGTGGCTGAGTCAGTAAAGAATCCATCTGCAGTGCAGGAGACCCAGGTGTGATCCCTGGGTCGGGAAGAGCCCCTGGAGAAGGAAAGAGCGACCCACTCCAGGATTCTTGCCTGGGAAATCCCAGAGGTGTCTGGCAGGCTACAGTCCATAGGGTCACAAGAGGTGGACATGACTTAGCAACTAAACCACCAACACTGACATAAAAGTCATACAAAAATATCCATTTTGCCAGTAAGGTGAGCTAGGGTCAGATATCGCAGGCCTCCAAGTGCCTCCATTCTGAGACCAGAGGGCCAATCCTTCCATAGGCTAGTCCATGCCCAGTGTCCAGTCCATCCTTATTGGTCTAATAGGAGTCCCCTCTTCGCTAGCCAGCGGGGCCTTGACACAGCCCTGCAGACAGCAGCCCATATTCAAGGGTTCTGGGACACATGACCGAGGAAAAACCCGAGTCCTGGCTGTGTTTGCAGCCCTTCTCTCCGGGCTTCCAGTTGGTTCCTGATTGACACACTGGGCTCCCAGCAGGTC
This sequence comes from Oreotragus oreotragus, assembly GCA_006410675.1. Lineage (NCBI taxonomy): Eukaryota > Metazoa > Chordata > Mammalia > Artiodactyla > Bovidae > Oreotragus > Oreotragus oreotragus. The sequence goes on from SJYX01023176.1 coordinate 75,883, forward strand.
TGGGAGTCCTGTCCCAGAGCAGCGTGTGGTACTCATGTCCCCTCTAGGCATCAGTGGGGTCTGGACAGCTCCTTGTCATGCGGGCCCTCTGTCCCAATCCTGACTCTGAGCTGAAGACCTGAGGCCCTACAAGGATGGGCTCTTTAGATGGGTCCCTCTGGACATGGAGCAGGCCTGCTGAGTCTTTGGAGAGCAAGACTTGGCCATTCCTACACTCAGCCAAGCAACACTGGACAAGAACTCAGTACTTCAACCGCTCAAACATTCAAAAGCTTCCACAGAAGATGATTTCTAATATGCTATGAAATGGTGGATTTCTTACAAAGGGAGGTGGGATATGGGCAGAAGGGGGCACTTCTTAAACCTGATGCCTGACCCTTCCAGCTAGAGCACCTTCAGATCCCACCAGCCAAACACCCAGTAACAGCCTCCCGCAGATGGCCCAGCCTGCTGCAGCCCAGGGCTCGGGAGACCTCAGAGTGACCACGAAACACCTCCAAGAACCTTGACCTGACAGTAACCACAGAAACCTCCTGGTGGGACAGTGGGACCAAAGGGGACTTCTGCCGCCGGAGACACTCGAACGCCAACAGACGCTGTGGCGGCAAACATCGGCTCATGGCCCACGCTCTCAGAGTCTGAGGCAGAGCCCACGCCCACCCAGGCCCAGCAGCGAGGCTGGCAGGAGCCGCTCCTACTTCTGCAGAGAAGTGGCAGATGTCCTCACTCCTGGGAAACTATTCTTCTTCCCCAGAAGCGTGAGTGATATTTTAGTCTTCCCCTATGGGAGTCTTGGAAAAGATCGAGAGGCGAGTTGTATGGTCCACATGGTTGATTTACACTATTGATTTCATTTCTGCCGCTGCAGAGCTGAGAAGCCTTATTTGCAGAGTAAGCATAGAGTAAAACCATAATGAATACCCAAGTTCTGCATGTAAAGTTGGCCATTTTATCTTGCAGGGAAAGCAAGATGATTATGTGAACTCTAGAGGGGTTGCTGATCCAACAGAAAGTGCAGAGAGCCTGAGGGGAGGAGACAGGCTGCACCCTCCAGGCTGAGGGTTGGAGACCTGGGGCTAGGCAAGGCTGGGACACTGCTGTCTTTCCTATTTCTCTCTCTCCCCACACTGTAACACAAATTACAAGAAGGCAGAGGCTTGCTCTGCAGTCTTCTCTGCCCCAAGCACAGAATATGATCACTATGAGGGTTAAATGAGTTCATACGTGTCATATAGTCTTTGCACAGTATTTGGTGTTTGGTAAAAGCTATACTCCAGCTGGGAGAAATATCAATAGCCTCAGATATGCAGATGACACCACCTTTATGGCAGAAAGTGAAGAGGAATTAAAAACCCTCTTGATGAAAGTGAAAGAGGAGAATGAAAAAGTTGGCTTAAAGGTCAACATTCAGAAAACCAAGATCATGGCATCTGGTCCCATCACTTCATGGCAAATAGATGGGGAAACAGTGGAAACAGTGTCAGACTTTATTTTTGGGGGCTCCAAAATCACTGCAGACAGTGACTGCAGCCATGAAATTAAAAGACGCTTACTCCTTGGAAGGAAAGTTATGACCAACCTAGATAGCATATTCAAAAGCAGAGACATTACTTTGCCAACAAATGTCCGTCTAGTCAAGGCTATGGTTTTTCCTGTGGTCATGTATGGATGTGAGAGGTGGACTGTGAAAAGGCTAAGTGCCAAAGAATTGATGCTTTTGAACTGTGGTGTTGGAGAAGACTCTTGAGAGTCCCTTGGACTGCAAGGAGATCCAACCAGTCCATTCTGAAGGAGATCAGCCCTGGGATTTCTTTGGAGGGAATGATGCTGAAGCTGAAACTCCAGTACTTTGGCCACCTCATGAGCTGACTCACTGGAAAAGACTCTGATGCTGGGAGGGAGTGGGGGCAGGAGGAAAAGGGGACAACAGAGGTTGAGATGGCTGGATGGCATCACTGACTCGATGGTCGTGAGTCTGAGTGAACTCCAGGAGTTGGTGATGGACAGGGAGGCCTGGTGTGCTGCAATTCATGGGGTCGCAAAGAGTCGGACACGACTGAGCGACTAAACTGAACTGAAGTGATACTCTAGCTTCCCTGGTGGCTCAGTGGTAGAGAATCTGTCTGCAATGCAGGAGACACAAGAAAGGCAGGTTTGATCCTTGGGTTGGGAAGATCCCCTGGAGGAGGGCATGGCAATTCACTCCAGAATACTTGCCTNAACTGAACTGAAGTGATACTCTAGCTTCCCTGGTGGCTCAGTGGTAGAGAATCTGTCTGCAATGCAGGAGACACAAGAGAGGCAGGTTTGATCCTTGGGTTGGGAAGATCCCCTGGAGGAGGGCATGGCAATTCACTCCAGAATACTTGCCTGGAGAATCCCTTGGACAGAGGAGCCTGGCAGGCTGCAGTCCATGGGGATGCAAAGAGTCAGACACGACTGAAGCAACTTAGCATGCACGCAAAAGCTATATTCATCATCATTATTGGGAATGATTATAGTTTTTATTGTTGGCTTATAAGAAAGATTTTTTTAAAACTGCGCTGCTCACCAAGAAACAAAATATCTGCAACTTTTTACAAAGGGTCTGAGATGAACACAGTGAACTCATAGAGTGTGAAGACCTACAAAGACCGCAGTTAGAAGCAAAGCTGTTGATCTGATCAACCCTAAAGGGAGATTCACCAGATCCTCACTTGCAAAGCCGACTCCTAGAAGTCTACACAGCATGCACACAGGAAGAGCCTTTACCCACAGCATAGAGACCTAGTGCCTAAGGGCCCTGGGGACCTGGAACCCAGCCACCTCATTTTACAAACAAGTAAACCCGAGTCCCGAGAGTGCTGCAGAGCTGCTGCCAACAAGAATGAGTTTCTGCCTTGTAGGGGGAGTAGTGGGCATGGAAGGTCGTTCATCAAAGT
>SJYX01023176.1:83006-135918 GCA_006410675.1 Oreotragus oreotragus
ATCAGTTCCTGGAAAGACTGATTCCCCCATGTCGTTCTTTCTTGGTCCCTGTTTTTCTGGCTGAATTCCCATCTGGAGCATGGATGCTATTCCATGTGAACCAAGTTATTCAGCCACTTTTTCTCCACGAATTTTCCTACGACACTATCCGTTTCTAATCTCTCTCTATATAAATATGTATTTTTCCAAGGACGCCGACTCCGTCCCCACCTTCGAATCACCCTGGATCCACTGAGGCTGGACCCCGGCAAGGAAACTCTCTTGCATTTCTGGTGGGAATATAAACTGATACAGCCACTATGGAGAACAGTATGGAGATTTCTTTAAAAAATCAGGAATAAAACTACCATATGGAGCTTCCCGGGTGGTCAAGTGGTTAAGAATCCGCCTGCCACCACAGAGGACATGGGTTTGGTCCCTGATCTGGGAAGATCTCATATGCCATGGAGCAGCTAAGCCTGTGCATCACAGCTGCTGAGCCCACAGGCCCTGGAGCCTGTGCCCTGCAACAAGAGGAGCCACCACAATGAGAAGCCTGCCCACTGCAATTAGTGAGTGGCCCCTGTTCACCACAACTAGAGCAGGCCCAAGGGCAGCAGCAAAGACCCAGTGCAGCCACAAAGAAAGAAAGAAAGAACATCACCGTATGACCCAACAATCCCACTACTGGGCACATACCCTGAGGAAGCCACAACTGAAAAAGATTCGCGTACCCCAATGTTCACTGCAGCACTGTTTACAATAGCTAGGCTATGGAAGCAACCTAGATGCCTATCGACAGATAAATGGATCAAGGAGTTGTGGAACGTATATATACACACTCAGCCATAAAAAGGAGCGCATTTGAGTGAGTTGTAACGAGGCAGATGAACTTCTCAACATAAAGGGATAAAACAAGGAAACTCTACCAAGGGGGCTTTGGGCTCTTCATCCAGGGAACAAAGTTTTAAAAGCAGGATGTTGAATTAACTGTCCCCAGTGATGTTCCTGTTTCAACAGAGACGACCAGCTTAGAGGTGCTAAGTTATGATTCTGCATGCAAAATGCAACCTCTTTGAAACTTATTCCCCAACAATACATGAGACCCTCAACTGTCCCACTTTTCAAATTGCTTTGGGAAGAGTCTTTACATCTTGAAGGAGAAGAAGGTAGTTCCACTTAAGAAGGTAAAAGAGGACACAAAATAAAATGTTTATTTCTGTCTTGAGAATCTCTTCACTTATTAACAATGTGGAGGGCCCCAGTGCGGGCAAAATCACGTTACCTTAACTCTGCACAACTCCCTCTGGGGAGAACGAGGACCAGCTTCACCCTGCACATCCCCACCCTCCAGTACAAAGTGAGCGCTGGCATGCGCTCATCTTGGCAGACTTGAACCTTCCAGAGAGAGAGGTCTGCAAAGAGCTCCAGAGGAACATGGAGGTTCTGCATAAATGTGATGCCAAAAAAACTATGGGCCAATGGTGAATTTCTAAGCTTCCTGTGTGAATTTTCCCCCGGCCCCCATGTGTTAACTTTTTAATAAGTTTAAAAAAAGATTTTGGGGAAAATGTTTTACAGGTGCTACATTATTTATCATCAACACGGACAATATAAGTGCTTTAATGCTGTTAACGGCAGCAGGCCAGACTCCAGGCCAGACTCTGCTGCAATCCCCCACTTTTTGGCAGTCTTCGTAATCTCTGAAATCACTGCAAACACTGGGAGAAGTAGCAACCATGGAAGGAACAATCTAGAGTTTCCTGTAAAAGGAGGGCAACTCTGATGTCAATAATACAGAGGACCTTGGAATTTTTGTTTCTGCTTTGTTTTAAAGTTAATCTAAAGCTCCTGGTGGCTGAAGCCCAAAGCTTTTCAACTAGAACTCAGAGGTCTGAGACCAACCTCAGGCTTGGATTCTCCCTGGGCATTGCAAAGAGAAGACTCTCATTATTGAACTCAAGTCACTGCCATCCAGGCTGAACTACCGAGGGATTCTGAATTGATGCAGGATTTACATAAACGTGCCTCAACATACAGAAGAAGGGAAGAGTAATATGCTCTGTGTAAAGTGAGAAATCACACACATACACACACAACAACCAGTTAAAAAACTGTTTCAGGATTTGTTTTGTCTATTAAATGAGGCACCACACACTCAACCCCACTGACACAGAGGAAATTCTTTATTCCTATCACCACTATTTCCTTTCTGAAAATTAGATTTAAAAATCCCTCATATAACTTGTATAAGCTGGTACTGTCTACATTTTCATTAATAACCAGTGTGTTACCAGACATTATTTGTTTTATTTTCTAAAGTCTGAAAAAACAAAAGTAATCCTGCTTCACTTACGCTACGACACGCTGCTGCTGCTAAATTGCTTCAGTCGTGTCCAACTCTGGGTGACCCCATAGACGGCAGCCCAGCAGGCTCCCCTGCCCCTGGGATTCTCCAGGCAAGAACACTGCAATGGGTTGCCATTTCCTTTTCCAATGCATAAAAGTGAAAAGTGAAAGTGAAGTCACTCAGTCGTGTCTGACNTTGTTTTATTTTCTAAAGTCTGAAAAAACAAAAGTAATCCTGCTTCACTTACGCTACGACACGCTGCTGCTGCTAAATTGCTTCAGTCGTGTCCAACTCTGGGTGACCCCATAGACGGCAGCCCAGCAGGCTCCCCTGCCCCTGGGATTCTCCAGGCAAGAACACTGCAATGGGTTGCCATTTCCTTTTCCAATGCATAAAAGTGAAAAGTGAAAGTGAAGTCACTCAGTCGTGTCTGACTCTTAGTGACCCCATGGACTGCAGCCTATGAGGCTCCTCCACCCATGGGATTTTCCAGGCAAGACTACTGGAGTGGGTTGCTATTACGGCATGCTATAATATGCCAATTGCTAAAATGATTCCCAAACCAGTTGGATCAGAGAGAGAGGGAGGGTGGCCTAAGGCTGGCATGCTTGGGACTGGGCTCAGCCCCACACTGCCTTTAGCTGACGGGACCTACACAGCAGCAAAAACGAGTAATTCACTATGACTGATTGGTCTGCTGGGAACCATTACATCAGAATTTTCTAAAGAAACTCTTGGAAGACCAAAATCACATGTCATATACATCAAAGCATTTCTATAACATCTTACTTGGTCTTCATAGTAACACTATGAGATTCCCAGACTAGGCATTAGTGCCATCCCATTTTACATATGAGTTAAGTGATGTCCAGAGAGGTTAACAAAGTCACACAATAGTACTGGGGCCAGAACCCGGGTATTCTTGCTCCTATTTCATACCCTTTCCTCTTGGAACATGGCCCTACATTAGGGACAAAGGCTCTGGCCTTTGGTCATTCACTGGGAGTCAGCTGCTTCGACAATCCACTAAAACACACACACACACAAAAGATAATTTTTTCCTCTCAATCTTCCAATGGCATGCTTGCAAGGCCGTGGGAAGGCCCACCTTCATGAGAGGAAGCCCAGCCCAGAAATGAAAAGCTTAGTCTCTGAAGCCAAGCTGCCTGGGTTCACATTTCAGCTCTGCCATTTATCAGCTGTGGAACTGTGGGCAGGATTCTCTGCCTCAGTTTCAACTAAATATAGGAGAAATAGACAACACAGCTCATAGAGCTTGCAGAAAGCAGGCGCTGGAAGCAGGATGTGGGTGTTCGCAACTGCCTTTCACGGAGGTGCTAGATGAGCCTGAAAGACAGGAAACGGGCTTTTTCTGACTTTAGCCCCAAACCACCTTGGTATATGTGTACCCCACACACTAAGCATGGATTTGAGCAGGCTCTGGGAGTTGGTGATCGACGGAAAAGCCTGGCGTGCTGCAGTCCATGGGGTCGCAAAGAGTCGGACAGGACTGAGTGACTGAACTGAACTGATCTGATACACACTAAATGTTCAGTGAACACCAGCGATCATCACTGGTATTATCAGAACACAGGCTTTAGAGTCGGCTTCAATCAGGTTCAAATTCATCCACAGAGCAGATCTGTCATTTTAGGAAAGTGACTTGGGGTCTCTGAATCTCAATTTGCTCATCTGTAAGATGGGAGGAACAATGTCACCCTCCTTTGCAGCGTTGCTCCGAGAATCAGATGGCCTACTGCAAGTAAAGCACCCAGCCGTGTGCCCAGCACATGGCTGGAGCCAGAGCTGTTAGTTACCTTCTCCACCCACCCTCTACCGTTGCCAAATGATGAAGGTCTACATTGGGTATCCATTCGTTTCATTGTTTCCACATCTCAACCAAAACGTGGCAGATGTGTATTAGAATACCTGAAGTAAAAAAAAAAAAAGAATACCTGAAGTAGGAGAAATGTCTTCTTTATAAGGTATTTTATTTATTAAGTGGCATTGCCTCATAGCGTTAGGTGAAGAGGGAAAACTGACATTTTCTATAAAATAAGCTCTAGGTTGCTGTCGCTCTCATTTGATCTCACAGCTCTGATAAAATCACAACTCTCAGAAAGGCTTTTTGAGAAATCATATATTCTGGCTTCTAGGGTCCATGTGTCATTTACAACAGGCCACCGTTTCAGCTTTGTTAGAGACAGGGGTAGTATGCTGGTCAAACCGACCATTGGGCATGTGGCTGGAGCTGAAAAGTGGGCCTCAGGTGGGGACCTGTGTCCCCTTCTTGAGGAGCAGGTCTGCTGAGAGAATGAGTGACTGTAAAGGAACCTGAAGGGACACCTTTCTGCTCTGTGCATACAGGAGGTGAAATGTAGCATTGTTTGCCTGGAGATCTGGGTTAAGAATGTGCTGGTTCAGTTTTACTGAAGTGATTTTCAGTCTAAAGATTTCTTAAGGTCAAACTGAATTATTTTAAATAGTCAAAAATTGAGCTATAATTGATATATAACATTGATGTAAGTTTAAGGTACAATAGGCTGATACGTTAATATATTTCAGTAAGATCACCCCTCTATCACATTGTATTTTTATCATTTCTCTTTTCTGGTGGGAACAACCAAGACCTAGTCTCTTAGCAACTTTGACATTTTCAATACAGTCTTGTTGACTATAATCACTACACTATATTGGAGCTCCAGGATTTATTTGCCTCCCAGTTGCAAGTATGTACCCTTAAGCATCTCCCATTTCCCTGTTCTCCAGCCCCTGGCAACCACCAGAGGCTACTCGGTTTCTAAGAGTTCAGCTTTTTCAGATCCCACATATAGGAGACACCATACAGTGTCTGTCTGTCTCTTAGCATAACACCCTTAAGGTCCACTCCCATTGTCACAGGTGACAAGCTGGGTAATATTTCACTGCATAGACGGACTACATCTTCATCCATCTGCTGATGGACCCTTAACGCTGTTAATTTAAACTATTTATGGATTATGCTTAGCGAACTGATCTCAAATGTCTCCTTCAACACACAGCAACTGAAATTCCACTTACAGCTGCAAATTATTTCTCCCTTAAGTTTAATAACATCGTAACTGTCATTCTTAAATGAGACTACCATTGTCTCTGCTATTATTTTCTTTTGCTCCCCGCCTCGATCTGATTGATTATATCATCTTGCACACCACAGTTGTTGACTAAGTATAGCATATACGAACGACTGGATGGACGACTTGGTTGCAGACAGTCTGAGGGCCGTCCTTCTTGGTGTCAATTTAAGAGACTGAAAATACACAAGCCTGACTATTAAGGCCATTTCCTTAAAAGCACCAGAACCTGGAGCAGAGAAAGATCTCAGTCTTTGATTCTTGTGGCTTCATACTCTGATGTGATTTTAAATAGGAGGCAAAAGAGTGAGAGAACAGTGTGGCTTAGTTAAAACGCCTCAGTTTCTGAATCTTTCTAATAGTGCTCTAGGAGGAACCATTGTTTCTTTGTCAATTTCATTAACTGAAAATAAATAAGAAATGGCTGCAGTACTACATCAATATTGGCACCAGCATTAAGCCCTGAGAAGATAATGCCCAGTACATGTCGCTTGGAATGCTAGCTTCAGGACCCCTAGGTCCTGAGCAGCTGGCTCTCCCTGGAAGGCCCCGCTCGATGAAAGCAGTGCTGCTGCTGCTGTTACTGCTGGAGGCTGTTCAGCTCTGCGACCACCCACAACCCAGAATTCTCGACCAGGATCTCACGGGGCCAGAACGCCCACCTCTGCCACTGCTGCCGGGGGCCGCCCATCACCTCACTTGCCTCCTTCCTTCAGGAGAAGAAGGAAGTCTGCCTCTCCTTAATTAGCCTTCAGGCACCTGCCCACTGCAGGGCGCAGCTGCCAACAGTGGGATAACAATGCAGTTCGTTTCAACAGCGCCTTTCAAAACCCAGGGTTCACACGGCTGCCAATTCCTTGACTGCTCACTCAGGCAAGTGAAGTGACCAGAAGTTAATAAGGGAAAAGGAGCCGTGGTTCTGCTGGAAATGCAGCATTATGCGTGGTCATGTTGGCTAATAAAGGGAGGAAAACAGTCTCAGAAACACAAAAGCTGTCCTCTGGGCTGGGAGACAAAATGAGTACTGAAGGCCACTGGCTCAGTGTCCAAGAGGCAGCGAGTGTCGCTCTGCTCAGCAGAAAATCATGTTGGTCCACAGTCAGGAGCCTGGCTTGAGTCCTGCTCTCCCCAGACCAGCTATACACTCCTGGGCAAATGACTCGGTCCCTCTGTGCTCCGTCCACCTCTCCTAAGGCTTCATGAGATGGTCCTTGCTTTCTCTTTGTGACTGTCAACCTGAAAGCCATTTCATTTGGCCAAGACTTGGTATGTTCATCGTTGGCTCTGTGCCTTGCTTTCTTGACTCAACTGTGTTGATAGCCATGCCCTTCACTGAGGGCATTTTCACTGAATGACTAAAACGTGAGAGTGACATCTGTCATAGACTGTATGTCCCAAAGATGTCAATGATAAAGCTCCCCCGTCCCACATGCTCTTAACAGCGTGACCTTGACATTCTCCCTGAAGAGGTGGAGTCCGTGTTTCCACTCCTGGGTCTGGGCTGTGACTGCTCTGATCCACTGAGTAGGGTGGAAGTGATGTGGGGCTGTTTCCTGAAACAGCCTCATCTCACCTGGTGGCTTCAGCTTCCTACTCCTTTGAAGCCAGATACCACATGAAAAGTATACCTGCCTACCCAAAGACCACCACTCTGTGAGAACTTCAAGCCCCATGGAGAGACTCTGGAGGATGAGATGCCACATGAAGAGAGACAGCAGCCCAGGAACACTGAGCTACCAGGCACCTGGGTGAAGAAGCCATCTTGGAAGTGGATTCTCCAGCCTCACCTGCTCCCAAACGCCCCCATGTGGGTTAAAAAGGAACTGCACCACTGAGCCCTTCCCAAATTCCTGAATCCACCGAATTTGTTTCATGAGCACAATAGTTGTCTTAAGCCACCATGTTTTGGTGTAGTTTATTACACATGTACATAGGAAAAGACAGCAGAAACAACTGTTATCTGCAGTACTGGACAAATACAGATGGTCTCATTTTAACAGACCTGTTCCTAGAAGCATTTGCTGAAAATCAACACAAAATTACACATGAAATTATTTTTTAATCTTCTGCATTTACATTGAAATTTTGGAGGATTTCCCTAGTGGTCCAGTGGCTAAGAAAATCCACCTGCCAATGCTGGGGTCATGGGTTTGATCCCTGGTCTCCTGAGCTCGCATGCCACAACTGCTGAGGCCCACGCTCTGTGTCAGCAGAAGGAGAAACCATTGCAAGGAGAAGCCCACCGACAACTAGAGTAGCCCCTGCTTGCTGCAACTAAAGAGAGCCCTCACGCAGCAACAAAGACCCAGTGCAGCCATAAGTAAATCAATAAATCTGGGAAGAGAATCACCAAATCCCATTGCAATATAAGTACACTCACTGGTTTAGGCCTCATCTCCTTCTGGAAAGCCACATAAGCCATCCTTACTCCCAGCCAGGGTAGATGTCCCTGGCAGAGCATCCTTTCATGGCACTAGAGCTCAGCACTGACTTTGCCTGTTTGCTGTCTGCCCCTTGAAGGCAGGGGTCATAGCCACTCCTCCTTGCAAGAGCTGAGTCACAATGGCTAATGCAGAAAGCATGACTGAGATAGTTCTAACCACTTGACATATTATCTTATGTTTGTATCAGTTCACTTAATGTATGCCATAGCTTTGTGGGGTAGGCACTATTATCACTTCCACTCTCCTGATGAGGAGACTGAGGCACAGAGAGGCTAAGTACCTTGCCCAACGTTACCCAGCTAAGTAACCAGCAGAGTCTGGCTTTGAACCCAAACAGCTGGGGTCCTGACTCCATGCTCTTGGCCATTATAACACATGACTTCTCCTTTAACATTCGGGATTCAATAGATGTTTTTGACTCAATGAGTCAACAACAAGAAATCAAACCCAAGCTTCTCACACAGATGAGGATTTCTGAAAGAAAAAAACCAGTGCCATGTGAACAAAAATCAATTCTAAGGAACTATACGCAGACATAAAAAATCCCATATAAATGCTAAGTAATGATAACAAATTTGCTACAAAGACCAGAAATAAATCTGAATGAGAAAAGATACTCCCTACCCTTCCTGTTTATCTATTAGTGCTAATCTAGTCAGTAGCCACTAATATAATTACTTCGGGAAAATCTATTCTAATAGGAACCAAGGGAGGACACAGATAAATAAAGCTCACATACAAATACTGGAATCTCAAGTTCATTCACCGTTCATTTCTGGAAGTGTCTCTACCAGACCTACTGATCTGTATCATCTCTTCCCCCTTTGTCTCCATCTGGGCCAGGGTATAACAAAAGAGGAAGGAGACAAGCAGAGCTTTCACAAAAAGCAATGCCTGGGAAAAACACCCTTGATACACTGAGAACTGGCTGCAAGTGGCCATGCCTGAACGGGGAGGTCCCGGATACAAAGACTGTAGAGGATGCGTGAACACAAAGCCTTGTTGACCAGATTTCAAGCTTTTTACTGTTGCTACTTGGCAGCATGTTGTGTACAGACCAGCAGCATCAGCAGCACGCTAGAGCTTAGCAGAATCGCAGTACCTTGCAGTCTGGCCCCAGGACAACTGAATTCGAATTTGCCAACGTGGGCAGGAAAGTTTGAAAGCATTGAAAAGGACTGGACCACGTGAATGTGGGGGACGGTGGAAAGGAAGGGAGGGGTCTGTCCTGAAGCAGTGACTCTCTGGTCCCCCTACCCTGCCTTACCTCCAATATTCCTGCTACCTCCATTCCAAATGTCACACAGCCAGTGACCATAAAGCTGACAGAAATGGTCACTGGGTGTGGGTGGACACCAACTCAGACTTTGCGGAGTCAAATGCAACAAACCTAGAGACCCAGTTCCACAGGTTACTGGCTGTGATAAAAGAATTATTTAACCTGTTTGAAGCACCAATTTCTCATCCGCAATACGCGGGAAATAACCATGCACACGCAGGAAAACTGCGTGTTAGTGCCCGACACAGTGCAGGGCGCAGGGGGAGAGTGAGGTCAGAAAGGGGGCCAGCCCTCGCTCTGGACCTGGAGACAGAGCAGATCGAACTGCTTCATCTCCAGATGCCAGAGGTCCGGACTGCTCATTCCACTTCATATCTCAGAACCAGACTTCATTCCTCAGAAGCAGAAGTGACTTAATAACACATTCATTTTACAGCCGAGGAAGCCGAAACCCAGATAATTTAATGCTTGGGACAATACCACCTTCCTTACCCAGTTCCTTTGCCGTGGATGCCAAAAAGCAGTGTTCTAAATGCAGATCTAATCACTTCTCCTCACAAATATCCTGAAAATGATTTGTTATACACTCAGAGAAGACAGTAGGACGCGGTGATCAGAGGCTCAGGAGACCACCTTCGAATACCATCTCCACCACTGATTGTGTGACCCTAGTAAAGTTACGTACTCAAAATTTCTGGAGCTTATCTTTTCACCTATAAAAGAGGCCCATCAGACCATCTTTAATGTCATTTCTAGCTACAAGCATCACTGACTCAATGGACATGAATTTGAGCAAGCTCCAGGAGATGGTGACGGACAGGGAAGCTTGGCATGCTGCAGTCCACGGGGTCGCAAAGAGTCGGACACGACCGAGCGACTGAACAACAAGCTACAAGCAGTTCAGTCCAGATGAAATGCGTTTCTCTACGGATGTAATTTTCAATACTGTCCACACGATGGCAGAACACTTCCTTTACAGACGTCCAGCACAGTGACACAAAGGGAAGAAATTCTAAGGAATTAGTACGTACTTTTCAAAGCATTCAGTTTTCAACAGATTAATTATACTGGATGTATCTTAGCGTTACTCATTCTAGTCGAGCATTTGGCCAGTGGTAAGCCATATGCCAGGAGAAAAGGAAAGTTTTAAGGGGCTAAATTAGGATTTCAAGGTATGAAAGTAGGACGAGCACGGGGCAGATGCAGAATTATGGAAACGTATTAAGTGCAAGCTACCTGGCCACCCAAACATGACAAGAAACTGCCTTCTTGACAAATGAAGCACAAAAGGCAATTATCTGCAAAATGTTTGGATATACAAACATTTAAAAAACATTTTCACATAAAGGATCTGAAAAAAAATAGATACACGTATGTGTATCACTTGAGTCACTTTGCTGTATACGTGAAACTAACACAACACTGTTAATCAATTACACTCCAATGTAAAATGCAAAGTTTAAAAACAGCATTTTCACATGGAAAAGGGACACAAAATAGACAAAGAAAAAATCATTAGATTACAAACAAAGCTCTTGAATTTAAAAATGCAGAGAGATTAAACACCCTGGGCTGTTCTGAAACCAAAGAAAGACCTAGAAGAAGGACTGGTAAAATCAGAAGAGATTTTAGTTAATAGCTTTGTACCACTATTCAGTTTTGACAAGGCCACTGTGGTTATGCAAAAGAAAGGGAAGCTGGGTGATGGGAATATAGGAACTCTCTGTACTATCTTTGCCACTTTTCTGTATATCTCAAATTATCCCAAACCAAAGGTTTCATTTTAAAAATGGACCGAAAAGCAAGAGGAAAAAACAGCCAAGAAAAGACAGAAACATGGAGTTCCATAATAAACGCAGGGTTTTGTAACTGACAAAACAAATGTCCCAGTTGATAACTTAAGAGAAGGAAATTTAAAGTAGGAGGTAGCAGCTCACGTGCAATATAACTAATAATGTGAATAAATAAAGATGGCAAAGCCTAGAGAACAGTGGGCAGTGGACAAAGGTGTCTTCTGGGGTATTACAGGTGGAATTACATGCTGCTGCAGCCTTTCTGGAAAACAATTTTGCAATAAGTGACAGAAGCCATAAGCCCATAGCCTTTGACCTGGTAATACTGGTTTCAGCAATCTGTACCAAAGCAATGATTTAAAGGGAAAAAAAGCCACTTATTTTTATGAAGTTGTAGCTCTGCTCTGTACTACTGGAAATTGTATGACTACTGGGTATCTAGACAGATTAAGGTGCAATTAATTAAATAGAATATTATTAATATAATTAATAATAAATCTCAGAACTGTGGAAAGGAACAGGTAAAGAGCTCAGTACATGCAATGTAGTATCCTGGATCAGGTCCTAGGACAAAAAAAGGCTATCGATGGGAAACACTGGAAAATGGGAATGAACAAAACCTATTTTAGTTAGTAATATGGTCTCAATATTATTTTCTTACTTTGGATAACTGTCCATGATTATGAAGATGTTATTATGGGAAGATAGGTGGAAGGTAATATGGGAACTCAGTCTTGGTGACTTTTGTATAAATATATAATTATCTTAAAAGAAAAAGTTAAAGAGCTCAGAATTATATACAAACTTATGCATACACAGCAATCAACTAAAAAACACATTCACTGTATAAAAAAGTAGGTCGGCTCATAAAACACTGTCAGAGTTATAAAAATACTTTGTTCTTGCGGGAAGGCGGCGGGTGGTGTGGGGAGAAGAGATCATTTATGCTGGTACTTAGATTTTCACTGAGCAACGGATTATCAGGATGTTTAGACTCAGAGTGGTTAGAGGGAATTTTGAAATATTCACATCCTGATGGGCTAAAAACAACTTTTATTTTTCCAGCAACTAGGTTTCAGTGAGGGAGTAAGGAAGACACTTTCTCTAACAATCTATTTATTCTCCAGGGACTGTATTTAGAATTCCATCATACACGAAATTAAATATTTTTTTTCCCCTAAAGAAAGGACATCTTCTGCTTGTTTACGGGGCACTCAGTTCCTGGGTTGTTGGCAAATTAAAAAGAATGGAAAGGGTTAACTAAAGATGCCCTTCAGATATCTTTAGATCTATGGAAGGCTTGACCATCTGGGAACCTACGTCTTGCCACTTCTTCCTCCTTAGGTGCCCCAGCAGCTTGAACACGCAAGGAGAAACCAAGAGGCGGATGGGACAGGCCAGGGGGCGGTGGCGATGGGGAGCCCTCCAAAGCGGCCTCATCAATGTCAGTTCTAAACCAATGAACTTATTCCCAATTTGTAAAAAATAATTTCATTTAGTGTTGCTGGAAACAGCACTGAAGGATTATCTGAGCCTTCCCTGCAGGGTCTCCCCCGGCCCACTTCCGTCACAGGGTGGCGAGATCCTGTGTCCAGAGAAGCACAGCGAGACTCCTCAATTTCCCCAAAGGGGCTCCATGTGCGTGAGGCATCCAAAGTGTGTGGCTCTGCCAACTGCCAGCCACTCGATGAGCCCCGCTAGCCACCACTGCCCCCCTGACCCTGTCCTTCCTCCTGTTTTGGCCCAACTTTTTATCAAAAGGCTGGTTGAAATGANTTGGGTCCCAAAGAGTTGGACACGACTAAAGCGACTTATCATGCTCGCACGATTGTCCTCTGACAATATAAATACGGAATAAAGAAGGGTGCTAACCTAATTGGGGATGTAGTGACTCATCCAATTCTGGATAGAGATAGGAAGGAATTCCTTCACTGGGTACAATTTAATAAAATTTGATGTGCAAATCATGTAATGGTATTTATGTATTTCAAAATAGGTAAATAATTAAAAAAGCAAATAGAAAATAGGCAAAGAACAATTTAAAACAAAAATTTTCAATAATACTGACCAAGAAATACAAATGAAAGCAGCGACAGTAGTAAAACTTCACTGATGCAATATATTAGCTACTGTGACAAGTACTTTACATGCATTAATCCTCAAACATAATCTTGTAACATAGTACATGTATGATATAAGGAAATCTTTATTTTTTTTTCCTTTTCATTTCCTAATGTGTTAAAATCACCATTTTTCTCTTGCATTTTCAGTGGAGAAGTAATAAATATTTATAAAGAGATCTACTGTTCTTAACCACCTTGTAGTAGTTGTACTACATTATTTGCCTGAATACCTCTGAATTTATCTATCAAGTTCCTTCATGTTGTGTGGTTTAAAAAGATTTAATGATTTTTTTTATCAGTTCATTATGTGTGTTGTCAAATGAATTCAGAGACATTATTTGCATGTACCAGACTTCATTATTTCAAAACCAGCATTAGAGCCATCCAGTATTTTTGGAATCGTCTACTATATGCAAGACAATCTTCAAGGAATAGAGGGTGGTGGATTTCAAGGGGATGACTTAAAATACAGATCTGGCTGCCATCAGGGGCAGGTTCATTGGTGGTTTTCTAAACTCGTGACATGTACACTTTTAGCAATCCACCCAACTTAGCAAGAGTGATAGTTAAAATGATAATAGTGAGGACTGCTTACCTGGGAGAGTGATTATAAGTGGTGCCACATCAGAAGCAGAAAAATCATAAAGGATATGAGAATTGCTTAACTCTCTGTAACCACTTATTAGCTGGATGACTCAGAGAAAGTTAGCTAATCAAACTAACTAGTCCATACTTCAGTGGTTGCATTGATGTAGTGAGATAACCATGCACCTAACTCACAGTGTTATGGTGAAAATTAGTACGTATATAAAGCTCTTGGGATACTGCTGAACTCATGGTAAGTGCTCAGTAAGTGGGAGCTATTATATTTGTTGTTATAATAAAATCCGAGCTCTTGCAGATAATTTTTGGAACAGCAGTGACTCCAAGGGCTTCCTTGGTGATCCAGCGGGTGGTAAAGAAACTGCTTGCCAATGCAGGAGACACGGGTTCAAGCCCTGGGTCAGAGAGATCCCCTGGAGAAAGAAATGGCAACCCACTCCAGTATTCTTGCCTGGGAAATCCCATGGACAGAGGAGCCCGGCAGGCCACGCTCCATGGGATCACAAAAGAATTGGACATGACTTAGCAACTAAACCATAACAACAGTGACTCCAAAAATACTCCATGTAAGGAGAGAGGTGTTTACAGAAGGTCACCCGTTTCCCAAAACAATTGACAAATGTGATGCAGATAAAGGTAGATAGTAGAAAGGACAGAGGAAGAGAAGGGAGAACAGAATAAAAACATGAAAATGTAGTGGCTGTCAGCAGTTGTTATTAAAGTCAACCATGAGCATAATAACATGGAAGTTATACAGGGAAGAAGATACCAAAGATGAGAACGTCGCTATACTATTGGGGTGAGCAGACTCTACCCACAGGAAACTGCAGAAGAAAGCACAGTGCATCTCTGGTGTGCATGTTTGTGCAAAGCCTGCTAAACAACTCTTTACACTTTCCTACTATGATCTTTCAAGGCAAGATGTCATTCATTATGTTACATTAAGCAGTAATGTTTCCAAGTGCTAATTTGTATAAAAATATATCTATGTCTATACCATAAGCCATTACATATTCCAGATTCCTGTTTTCCTCTCGTTAAAAGCAAAAGACTTAAGGAATATTAAAAGGTGTGCAAAGCATAAAAGATAAAATGAGTATCTTCATATGACTTGAAAGGACTAGCCCAGGCAAAATTTGATGAGACTCACTTGACTCCTCCTGCGGCCTTCTAACTCAGACACAGAAGGTCATGGTTAAAAGGCAAGATGGCATTTGGGGCTATTTTAAAAAGTGAGTTCTAGGATGACTGTTGGGATCAATAGCCATTCAAACGCCATTCCTATAGCATAAATAGGTACCTCTCCAACAGCATCTGTAGTCCTTCCAGTAACTAATATCACTGAGATACACAGGCTTGACTTATGGTTTGTGGACAGCAAGTGGTTAGTATTATTATTTGTCAGCTCAAACATGTACTAAGAAAATTATATTATCCCTTTTACAGAGATGAATAAATTGAGCATGACTAAATTTAAGCAAATCATCCAAAATCACATAGCTAGTAACTTAGGATTGGACTGCAGGCATATTTGACAACAAATCCCTTCTTTTTCACATATTGGTGCCCAGAAACTTTAGTGCATGAATTTGTAAAATCCATTTTGATTATCAGATTCCTATATGTTGTTATCTAACATTTTTTACTGTGTTCCAGCTCTTTGAGCTTTCCAAAAACATAAGATGCTAATGTCTTTATAAATATAGATGTTTGCTACATATTGAGAGACTTTATAAATACACACACATACACACACATTTTTGTCTCAACCAAACTGAGTCCCATCAGCATTTCAGTATGCTCATCTCTCCCATCTTATATATACACACACAGAAACCAAACCAAAATACCCTCCTTTCATCCCATATCTCCTTCAGCTTCTTCTCAATGTATCTACCACCTTCAGAACAAAAATTTTAAAGCCAGTTGTCTCTCACTGATCCAACTATGTCCTTAACTATCACTTGCTCCTCAACCTACTCCAGTTTTTGTTTTTTTAACCACCGCTAAAAATGTTCTCATCATGGCCACAGGCCATTATAACCCCAGTGTTCTTCTTCTTCTTTTTTTTTTTTTGTATACATAATTTACTACAGTATTTATTATTTTAACATCTTGTTAAAATATACACATACAATAAGGTATTAAAATAGTAAATATTGTAAAGAGTCATGTATGTACATACAGACACAGGATTTGATAGTTAGCTATTTCCTCTTTCTTAAAATGCTCTCTTTACTCTTGAAGTCTGGGCCAACTTAGTTGTGACTTTTCTTCTCTGCTGTTTCTTCTCAGCTTCTTTGTGGGCCCCTCTACTTTGTGTCTGTCTTCCTGGCTCCCTTTCCAGTCCTTTCTTTTCCTTCTCTGCATACCTCCTGGCCTCGTCTCAAACATTCCTGTGACTTTGCTACCGTCTGTGGCTCTAGCCCATACTCCTCTCCTGATTTCCAGGCCAGCCTTTTCCAACGGCATGATTTTCTGGCCCTCAGTCTCAGATCGCCAAAACTGAATTTGACATTTTTCCTACCCCCATCCTCTCAACCTGCCCTTTTGTATTCCTCTTGGTGAGGGTGAAGTATATGGAGAAAATAACTCAGGAAAGTTTTTTGAATGAATTCAAGAAACATTGAAGGGAGAGGATTTTTCACCTTTATTTTCTTCATATTTCAGTAATGTATACATGCTTCCCTGGTGGCTCAGAAGGTAAAGAATCTGCCTGCAATGCGGGAGACCTGAGTTTGATGCCTGGGTTGGGAAGATCCCCTGGAGGAGGACATGGCAACCCACTCCAATATTCCTGCCTGGAGAATCCCCATGGAGGAGGAGCCTGGGTGGCTACAGTCCATGGAGTCCCAAAGAGTCCAACACGACTGAGAGATTAAGCACAGCACACAGCACAATGTATACATAAGAAGGATTGAAGAAATGGTTTGTAAAATAACATATAATAATTCTTTCTATAGTCTGTGTGGGGGCCCGTTAGGAAAACCCCTAGATAGAAGTCCACATCTTGAGCTTGATTCATAATCCTCAGTACCCCCGGGTGACATTCATGTGTAGGTGACCAGCCCTGTGAGCTCTGAGGTCTGTACAATGCTAACAGTTTGTTACTGGGCCTGAAATTCAGCAATCCAAAGTGTCCAATCAATTTATAAAGTAGTCCATCAAAATATTTCTACTAAGAATTCAGTTCAGTCACTCAGTCGTGTCCGATTCTTTGTGACCCCATGAATTGCAGCACGCCAGGCCTCCCTGTCCATCACCAACTCCCACAGTTCACTCAAACTCATGTGCATCAAGTTGGTGATGCCATCCAGCCATCTCATCCTCTGTCGTCCCCATCTCCTCCTGCCCCCAATCCCTCCCAGCATCAGAGTCTTTTCCAATGAGTCAACTTTTCTCATGAGATGGCCAGAATATTGGAGTTTCAGTTTCAGCATCAGTCCTTCCAATGAACACCCCAGGACTGATTTCCTTTAGAATGGACTGGTTGGATCTCCTTGCAGTCCAAGGGACTCTCAAGAGTCTTCTCCAACACCACAGTTCAAAAGCATCAATTCTTCAATGCTCAGCTTTCTTTACAGTCCAACTCTCACATCCGTACAGGACCACTGGAAAAAACATAGCCTTGACTAGACGGACCTTTGTTGGCAAAGTAATGTCTCTGCTTTTGAATATGTTGTCTAGGTTGGTCATAACTTTCCTTTCAAAGAGTGGGCGTCTTTTAATTTCATAGCTGCAGTCACCATCTGCAGTGATTTTGGAGCTGAAAAAAATAAAGTCTGACACTGTTTCCACTGTTTCCCCATCTATCTGCCATGAAGTGATGGGACCAGATGCCATGATCTTCGTTTTCTGAATNTCTAGGTTGGTCATAACTTTCCTTCCAAGGAGTAAGCATCTTTTAATTTCATGGCTGCAGTCACCATCTGCAGTGATTTTGGAGCCCCCAAAAATAAAGTCTGACACTGTTTCCACTGTTTCCCCATCTATCTGCCATGAAGTGATGGGACCAGATGCCATGATCTTAGTTTTCTGAATGTTGAGCTTTAAGCCAACTTTTTCACTCTCCTCTTTCATTTTCATCAAGAGGCTTTTTAGTTCCTCTTCACTTTCTGCCATAAGGGTGATGTCATCTGCATATCTGAGGTTATTGATGTTTCTTCCAGCAATCTTGATTCCAGCTTGTGCTTCTTCCAGCCCAGCGTTTCTCATGATGTACTCTGCATATAAGTTAAATAAGCAGGGTGACAGTATACAGCCTTGACGTATTCCTTTTCCTATTTGGAACCAGTCTGTTGTCCCATGTCCAGTTCTAACTGTTGCTTCCTGACCTGCATATAGGTTTCTCAAGAGGCAGGTCAGGTGGTCTGGTATTCCCATCTCTTTCAGAATTTTCCACAGTTTATTATGATCCACACAGTCAAAAGCTTTGGCATGGTCAATAAAGCAGAAATAGATGTTTTTCTGGGGCTCTCTTGCTTTTTCCATGATCCAGCAGATGATGGCAATTTGATCTCTGGTTCCTCTGCCTTTTCTAAAATCAGCTTGAACCTCTGGAAGTTCACGGTTCACGTACTGCTGGGCTACTGAATCCCTTAAATTTTTGTGAGGATGAGAGTTAACAGCAATGAAGTCTTTAGGATTATGTCTGGCAAAAAGTTGGTACTCAATAAATATTCATTATTACAATTATTTTATAATAGAGCCCTGGAAAAACCATTACATTCCATGAAGACCTGAGATGCTTCTATCTCATGCACAGTGCAGGCACAGAGGGCAGGAATCTGAAACCCTTCTCTCCCCTCAACAGGCTTGGGGTCCTCAAGAGTGCCAGTGACTTTCTATAGCAGGGGGACCTTCAGAACCTAGGTCCCCTAGACCTAGGGGAGGGGTGGGGGAGTTAGAAGCATGCATTGTATGCAGAAGTTCTTACAAGATTCTGAGACACCCTTACAGGAATTCATACCATTTACTGTAAGAATCCTCAATGTAAATAATCACCAGGAAGCACAAAGAGGAACCAAAAGGTCACTGTTCAGAACTGTGCCAAGTCCTATACGCTGAAAAACCACGCGTTTTCCTTCTCCTCAGTCTGATCTGTCCTAACTCCATCTACTGTCCCAGTACAGACAGATGCACTGATTATCCATTATGTTTTCTGTGGCTTCTAAGTGTTCTTGTAAGTCTTCGCAGATCTTTTATGGAACAAAGAAGGATATAAAATAAATAATACAATATAGACTTTGTTTTGAACTAAGTACAGCTTCAGTTACTTATGAGAAAGCTGAGCCTCCTTATTCACATAAATTCCTAATAGGTGCTGGAACAGACATGCTGGCAATGGCACAGGGGAAGGTCAGGAATTCAGTAAGCAATAAACTGGGAGGAAAAAAGAAACAGTATCATCTTAGGTACCAGCTCAACCAGGCCTCCTATTCCTGTTACTAATTTGATCTGCATTCTGTGCATCACCCTCCTGGTCTACTCTCGTCAGTTTCACACTCAGCTTTACAGACATCACTGGCCCAGCCCTTCCGGGTAAAGCAAAATAATGCTGCTGCTCACCTTTCTTCCTCCAGCCTTTGCTGACAGCCCTTGTAAAACACCTGGTAGAAAAGCACATTATTCACAGCCCGCCTTCCTGTGTTACTGCGGTCCTTTCCTTTCTCACCATACAATTTATCTTTAAAGGTCAGGGTGTCAGCAGCAGACCAAGAACTTGTTCAGAACACCGCTGGCTTGGAGCAGCCATCATCCAACCAGTATGTGCTCAGAACAAAGCTCAGAAAATTAAGAGCAACGGAGGTTTCAACTGCAAGCCCTGGGATTCTTACAGAACCAATGGCAATATGGCAGCTTCCAGCCTAGGAGCTAAGGTTTTGAACCTGGTTGGTGTTCCCCACTTAACTATGTTACAGGAACCTATTTGCTGTTTTATGCATAGACATAGATCTGCTTTGGGATTTAGAAGAATATCTAGGTCCTGCTACAAAAGATGCAAATAAAAACGTGTTTAAAAAGCAGTGGGGAAAAAAGCTATAAAAAAGTATTGACATGAAGCTTTTTCCTTTCTTCTGCATTCTTTCTCTAGATTCCTAATGATGTTTTTTCACATGTATTCAGTGCTGTGCTCTCTCGAGGATGGGGATACTTACAGGGTGAGTGCAGACCACCACAGGCCGCTTATGCCCACAGACCATCAGCTGCTGGGATGATGTACCACACTCTGGCCAAGAGTGGGGAAACTGAACCAGGAATCCCCTTTTCCATGGACCCACCACCCTAGCTCACAGTGAATGGACGACCCTCCAGTCTATTACAGCACCTGTGTCAGGGGATGCGAGGTACCTGGACTGGGAGTTGGCGGGGCCCCACTGTATCACCCACTGAACACACCGCTATGCTGTCTGCCCGGGTGGGGCAGGTCACTACTTTCCTCCTTCCTAAGACACCATGGAGACTGTGTGCCTAACACAACTCTCCCCAGGCTCACACCCAGCCCCATACAGGGCTTGAAGGCAACAGCAAGCGATGGGCAGGGGCAGGGATAGGGAGGTTGGGAGAGCCCGAGATGCCAAGAAAAGGGGAACAGGGAGCCAAGAAGCAGAGGTAGGGAGGTGGCAGGACTGCATAAGCCAAGGCTCCAAGCCCCACAGTGTACTCTCCACCATCTCACTGGACTTTGCTTAGAGAACACAATGGCAAAGATAAAAGCTTTAAGGACATCAAGTGAGCAAGTGCACAGAGAAACACAGGGTCCTGATTCTCAGGGATCAGTGTACAACTGTAACAGCTCACACCCAGCACCAGAAATCCAGAGCAAAAGTTCACTCTCACTTTCCACCATAAAACCGGCCAGTGTTTACCACAGGGATGGCAAGGAGCTTTCACTGTGCACATGTATGAGCTGCCCTGGAGGAGATGGGCGTGAGGGGTCCAGAGCACCTGCTCAACTCCCCTTCCACTGCACTGCAGGGTAGAGCCTGGCTTATCTTCAAAAGCCCACCTGTTCAAACAATAATTTTATCGTGTTGCACAAAGAACTGATGGAGTGAGATACAAGCAGAGTTGTGATGATTACAGAAACCCTCCCAAGCCTAACTTGGCTGAAAGGATTTACTTTAAGTGCTAGGGAGATTAGGAACGAGAGAGGACTCAGGGATAATTGCTTATTAAGTGGCTCTGGGTTAATAGTTTATAAAAACTGGGCCATTATCCCAAGTCATTATTCTGAATATAACCTGGTCACTGAAAGCACATTTCTTACAAACCTTAGCTTCTGGGTCACTGTTGATACTACAAGAATCATCATCATCGGCATGCGGAGCATTTCTAGAAAGAAAAACAGAAAATGGGACTTAGGACTCTATTGCAATCTCCAGCTGCACAAAGCCACACCTTTTGGCAGGTAAATCCAATGCCCTACCTGAGTTTCAAGGATGCATAGCGCAGGGTGGCGCCTTCAAACTCTTTTAAACTGGGGTCCGGGTTGACTGTGGCCGCGTGCAAATCCTAGAGGAAATGAGATCCCTGTTAATGCAGAAAGGCAGAAGGCCCAGTACACGGCCTCAGATATTAGAGGGGAGGGAAATCCTCCCAGCGCGAGGCAGAGAGTGTACGTGAGCTCAGGCAGAAAAAAAGGCATGCATGGGCTGCTGATACTGGCTCAGTGCAAATGCCGGTTCTTACAAGACAACAGGAACCTGGGGCGACCAGTCTGAAGTCATTCACAATGGGAGACATCAAAAAAAGCGACATGTGTGAGCCCCGCCGCCTGAGCGAGAAGCCCCTCAGTCCGGCCCTGCAGAATGCATGATGTTCACAAAGAAGATGCAGCCACAGCCATGCAGAAAGGACAAAATATTGAATGAGCTAAAATCTGACAATATACTTGCCTTCCAAATGTCACTATTAATCTTTCCCCCATTCAGAACAGCAAAATCACTCCATGGCTGTTTCTAGACATATAATTATTCACATAGGAAAAAGTCAATTGATTAAAAAAAAAAAAAGAAAATAATAAAAGGGTAGAAAAGGAAAGAAAATAAAAGAAAACACACACACAAGACACTGTTGTTAGCATTGATTCACGGGATGGGTTAGGGAACAAATTCACTCTAACAGCAACACGTAGCTTGCTCTCCCTAGATCCACATCGTCACTAGAGGCCCAGGGTAGGAGGGCAGGAGGGCGCTTTAATTACTTACCAAGACAAATGGCTGAATGTTATTACCAGACAGGGAAGTTATTATCTACACGTGGTCTTAAAAGCACACAATATGCATTGAAGTATTAAAGGCCTAGCATACCTAATTCCATACGAATTTTCTCTCTCCTATTAACCAAAAGAACTGTTTTCTTGAGTTCATATGCTGGTCAATGAGCTGGTTGAAAACTGGGGAGTGTCCATAGCTAGGGGCATAACAAAACTAGGGGCCAAATTATCTCCACTCAAGAAAAAAACAATAATAAAGGAGGGTAAGGCACCCTGCCTGACCTCATCTTGCTGAGATTTAATCTAATCAAAAAGAGTCTAGACAATCTAATGTAAATTCCCCTCATTCATACAAAGCTCTACTTCCTTGCCACCCAAGCCTCTTCACAAATTAATATTCAGTCACAAAATGAGCGTGAAGCCTTGCCTTGCTGGCAAACCTCCTATAATAGACCTAGAATCTAAACGACTCCTTCCTTTATTCACCTCAGATAACATGGGACCATCTTTTTTCTTTCTACTCCATTAACTGAATATTCAAATATTTTTTATGTGACGTTTGGGGAATTAAATGATACTAATAAGACACCCAGGTACACTCTCACAAACTTGTTCCACTGATTTGTCAGGCAGATCTCTTTTCTTGAATAAGTCAACAGGAGGAACTCTTCCACTAAGTAACTTTTCAACTAAAGTTCTTTGAAAATGAGACAGTAGTGTTGACCCATAGCTTCGGCACACAACGAATACAATTTTCAAAGCCACTCAGGACAGAAGTGGCTGAGTTCAAATGTCTCAGGTGTTGACAAATGCATTTATTTGGCTCTGAAGGCCCCTCTGAGGGCAAAATCATTGCAAATTTGGATCTATCATCACTGCACAGCTGGCGTCACTGTTGCTTTCTTTTCTGGATTAGGCAGCTGACCTGCAATTTTTCAAACTTAGACCACTGGGTCTATTTATTTTTTAAAATGATCTCTTTTACCGAGCACAGAACAGGAAAGTTGTCCAGCCCCTCACCTCTTTCCTCACTCCATCCTCCAAAAAGTATTCGGTTTTCACTAAGGAGAATATATTACAGGAAAATCTTCAACCTGTCAGTTGGGAGGACCTACTGCTGCTGCTAAGTCACTTCAGTCGTGTCTGACTCTGTGCGACCCCACAGATGGCAGCCCACCAGGCTCCTCCGTCCCTGGCATTCTCCAGGCAAGAACACTGGAGTGGGTTGCCATTTCCTTCTCCAATGCATGCAAGTGAAAAGTGAAAGTGAAGTCGCTCAGTCGTGTCCGACTCTTAGTGACCCCATGGACTGCAGCCCACCATACTCCCCCATCCATGGGATTTTCCAGGCAAGAGTACTGTGAACCCCCTAAAATGGGTGTGGGGTTTTGTGTTCTCCTTAACTGCATTCTTGTGAAGAAATTTTTTAAAAAGGCATGTGTCTGACAAACGTAATCTGAAATCAGAAATCATACTCAAAAGACACTGTGTTGGGATTATAGAGAGTGAAAGAACAGCATTTTTAGAAAAAGGAATTCAGAAAAGGCTCTGGCATTTAATCAAACATTTCCCTGTACGTGTGTGTTTAAATTTTTATATATATATATATATTTACTCTTTGGATGCAGGAGTCCCTGTAAAGTAAAAGTTGTTTATGCTTCTAAGACTGTATGAATTCAGCTCTCATGCTATGGAGACATGAGTCAGCGGGCAAACTTCCAACAATCACATTTTATAGATTTAAATAAACAAAGGTGATATACAGTGATTTTTCAAAATCTTAAAATAACATATAAGTATTCCTAAATAAACCCTTTAGCACAGAACTCAAGCAAAGAAAAATGGCAACTAGTGTTATTTACTATGAACAAGCCAGAGTCTTTTTTTCCCTCCTAAATTTAAAATTTTCACTGACACTGAAGATGAGAAATGTTCTCCTTCACATAAGTGATTGTAATTTTTCTTTTTTAAAATCAAGTGCAATGAAGGACAAAAACAACTTGTCTTAAATTTTAAGAATGATACTGTCTATTCATCTATTTTTTTAATTAAGAGAGAATACAACATTTTAGCTAGTAATTTAAAGAAAAAAGAAACCAACAGAGATGCTTGGGTTCTACAGAAAGTCTGTAGTTTGGGTGATAGGAGTGAGGGATGAAAGAAAAGAGAAAGACAATAAAAGAGGAAAAGGCAGGTGGAGTAATCTAGGAAAGACAGACACAGGACAGAGATACAGGGAGAACAGAGACCATCGTCTGTGAGCAACAACCTCTAATTGATCATCTCTCAGGCAATGCAGCTAAAAAGCCTTGCACAGCGGAGATGCTGGTGTCAGTATTATGGGGGGCACACACTCTCCTGGTGCTTGCCGTGACCCTGGCCAGGCTGCAGCAGCCCTTATCCTGATTATGGTGATCATGCTCAGGTCTGAGAGAGCCCCAAAATCCTAGCTCTGGGGGACTGACTCAGCACCTGGGGCATGGCACCTGCCGTGACCCTTCATGACCTTTCAGCATGGTGCCCTTCATGACCCCTTAAGGGAATCTGACTGTATAATTACAGTCAGAGAGTTTTCTTCTTCTAGATTTCTCTTCTGGGATCTTAGAAAGCAGTTCCTGAAATCAAACAAAAATGATACACTGTCTTTCTGCTGGAAGAAAACTAAGAGTTGATCCTTTGACAATGTTAACAGAGTTTTCCTGAGGATGGGGTCCAAGGGGATGAGAAAGTCCCTGGAGGTGCTATGAAAGTCTCTATGAAGTGGTATCAACATGCAAACTGGAGACAAGAATGAAGGGTTGAGCCCGCTGACCGCTGGGCAGACAGGGAAGCCCATGAACACCCCAGAGAGGTCTTGATGAAGCCATGATCACATCACCGCTGCACGCTCTCCGGAAGCTATGAAGTCATCACAGCTGTCTGGGAAGCTTGGGTTCAAACCCTGCCTCTGCCCTCACCTGCTCTGTGAACTCAGCGCCCTGCATATCAGACAGGGCTAAAGACTTCCCACCGGAGTGTGGATACCATGACGTCAAGAATGTGAGCCCTTGGCCCAGAGGCTGGCTGCCCAAAGCTGCCCAGGAAACAGCGCTGTCCTCTACTCTTGCCATGGAGAAAATAAATAAAGGCATTTGTAAGAATAAAATGTTTGAGAGCCCAAGGACTACAGAGCATTATCAATTATGCTTCATAATCCTCTTCTGTCAAGATTTGAGCCATGGCCTCGATCATAAATGGCAGAGCACCTGGAATCTGGAATTCTGAATAGGCCAGACAGTGTTAATGAGCACTGTATCCACGTACATGAGATTATTTTTTCCTTCTTTTAAAACTGCTTTCTATGTTTTGTTGGATGCAACACTATCAAAAGAACAGTTATGGTTTGTCATGCAAACATAATACAAAACAGTTAAAAAAAAATCTAACTAGAAAACAGATTGACAAATGCTTGTGGAATTAAATTAGTCTGTGTGAGCAGCAGCACAATTTAGAAACTATAAACTAGAGAAAAATCAGGAGAGTTGAGGCTCTAGCGCCGGCTCTGTGGCTACAGTAAGTCAGCGAAGAGCTCCCTCCTGCTATGAAGCCAGTTTATTCCTTCATTCAGCAAATATTTAATGAACGTTGCCACATACCAGGCACTGTGCCAAGTGCTGAGGATGCATGACGAGGGGGGCAGGTCCCAATCCCCCAAAAAGGGAGGCTGACATGCCTCAAGTAAGAATACTACAAAGAGACACAATGCAATGAAGATCAAAGGGCTCAGAAAGCAGGCAAATGAAAGCAATGATTCCCAGGAGACGCTAAGATGAGGCCAGAGTATTTAAGCAGAAGCGACACATAAATAAAAACAGACCAGATTCACTAGAAGACTGGCTTTTGTAATCCCTCGGCATATAATTTCGTGGAAAGCATATAATTTTTTTTTCCTTTTTGGAAAAGTGCAAGTTGTTCAATTGTGTCTAACTCTTTGAAACCCTACGGACTACAGCCTGCCAGGTTCCTCTGTCCATGGGATTCTCCAGACAAGAATAATGGAACCATTCCCTTCTCCGGGGGATCTTCCCAACCCAGGGATCAAACCTGGGTCTCCTATATTCCAGGCAGATTCTTTACCATCTGAGCCACCAAGGAAGCACCCCTCCTTCTGGGGGCGGGGCAAAAGCATATGATAAAGGCAGACTCTCAGGCCTCACCCTTAGAGAGTCTAGCTCAGTGGCCTAGGGTAAGTACAAGGAATCAGCATGTTCTGCAAGCCCCAGGGATTACCCTGGCCACAATCCTTGGTTCAGTGGGCTGAGAAATACTGCTGTAGCATTCACTAGTCCCTTCTCGAAGGTTCCTGCCAGTTCTGACATTTCAAGACTCCATAGGCAGGTCAAGAAGTTCAGGAAAATGATGACAGACCGGCCCCTTTATCTTGCCGTCTTATTTCTCAATGTACGTGAAAATCCTCAGGTTCTAATGCAATGCTTGAAAATCGTTCTCCTAGGGACTTAGCTGCACAGGCCCCTTCCAGGCTCCAGGAGTGATGCAGCAAGAACAGGGTAAACTATGATCACAGAGAGCACAGTCCTGAGAACCAACTAGACCGCCCCTTGCTTTGGAGACACTTTTTTCCTCCTTGCCCTTGTTCTTACGGAACTGGGAAACTCCTTCATCTGGGAAAATTCTACGTAAGACTTGCTCATGGGCCAACAGCTACTCATTAAAATATTTTGTGGAGCTCCCTCTTCTAAGACGCAACATCTAAGTAATTTGGAACAAACTGATGGATTAGGGGGAGACCGTCGCTGGGCCAAATTTCAGCGGCAAGTCTTCCCGTCCAGTTTATAAACTTGCAAAAATACTGCTGGCGTCTGCAGAGGAAAACACTATGCGTTGCGCTTAACACTTCCCTGGTGAACTTTGGAATGTGAAATGTACAATTTTCAAACTGTAAGGAAGCCTTCAGTCCTAGACTTTTGTGAAGCTTAGTCAACAGATTTGGCACTTACTTTTTCTTTAAAGCCAGCTCAGGAAAAAGCTGTATAAAAATATGCATTTCTAACACGACACATTACAAGTTTCTTCTCGCCCTTAACATTTTGCTTTCTCTCATGTTTCCAAATTAATCAAAATAGATTCTATTTAAGGATCAAAGAAATGGCATTAAAGAAATAATCATTTTTTCTCAACTGTTATTAGCACCTGCGGCTGAGTACCAAAGAACTGATGCTTTTGAACTGCGGTGTTGGAGAAGGCTCTTGAGAGTCCCTCACAGCAAGGCAATTAAACCAGTCAATCCTAAAGCAAATCGACCCTGAACATTCACTGGAAGGACTGACGCTGAAACTGAAGCTCTAATACTTTGGCCACATGATGTGAAGAGCCGACTCATTGGAAAAGACCCTGATGTTGGGAAAGACAGAAGACAGGAGCAGAAGCGGATGACAGAGGATGAGATGGTTGGGTGGCATCACCAACTCAATGAACGTGAGTCTGAGCCAACTCCAGGAGACAGTGAAGGACAAGGATGCCTAGCATGCTGCAGTTCATGGGGTCGCAAAGAGCCAAACACGACTTAGCAAGTGAACAACAACACAATGGTATGAAGTCATTTTCTAGAAGGCTCTGCATATGTCACCACCCTCTCCTGGAGTGAGATGAAGACATCCAAGGCTCTCCAAAGCCCCTGATAAACAGAGTGAAGCCTGGGGTGAAGGCAGGGGCCAGCACACCTCCACTCAGGCTTGACTCCACCAGGGAGTAGGTGTGTGATTCTGGGTAAGCTCCCTCACCTCTCCATGTGGGTTGTCAGATATAAAAAAGGAACGACAACTACCGTACAGATGCATAGGGTTTTTATGAGGAGTAAGGAGATAAGCCATGAAGCTGGTGCTGTAAATACTCGACCTCCCTTAGCACCTCTGCTTTAATATCCTTGTCAGCACCTGCAGGACCTGGGAACGTGGAAGGCTGGGTCTTCCCCAACCTCTCCTCTCTACTACCTGCTTATCCCTCTGCCCCTAGGATTTCAATGTACTGCCTTTTATATCTGCTTGGCTCTCTGACTCTGTGGATGGCCTTATGCACAGGGAAAAATGTGTATGGAGCAAACAATCGAAAGGCTGATCTGAACAACATCCATCCCACTGGTCTATTAAAGTGCTGGGTATGAGCCTGTCTCTGAAATGTCAAAAAGCTACACATCTGTTAACATGTGTCTTGGAGCGATAAGACTTAATCCAACATGATGGCAACAGACGAGTGGAATAGAACCAACTTCAAGGTGGAAACTCACCCGGTGCTGGGGCAGATCACGGGATCTGGAATTGAGAACTGGGCATCTGCCCACCCTGACCTGGTTACTCAGCTCACTGAGCCCTAGTTACCTCTTAAGTGGGAAACAGAACAGCCGTCTTCTCTGCCACATGAAAAGTCTTGAAAGGAACAAATGAAGTGACATTTATGAAAATATCCTGAAAGCTACAATAAGTCATGAATAGCCGCTGGGAGGCTGAGCAGTGGAGATGTGATGGAAATACTGAATTCCAAGAGAGGAACTGGGTGGGCAGGCAGGCAGGCCTTGGGACATAGTTTGAGCTGGGAAGGGGGCTGGGCAGTGACGGGCAAGGATGGGGGCAGAGCAGGGGACAGTGGATGTCAGGAGGCTCAGGGATGCGAATGTGGACTCTGCCACCTGATCATCTTCCCCAGGGTCAGCAGCCCACCTGTGCTGCGTTCTTCTATGCAGAAAATATGAAAACAAATGTCTTCCATGTTAATCAAAGAGGTAAAAAATCTGAGGCACTTAAACCCCGAGATGCTCACCTTGGGCCTCACCCCACCCATGCCTCAGCCTCAGGATGCGCGCTTCAAGACAAACTTCATTTCTTCCATAAATGGGAGACGAGAGGCTCACTGAACAGAAAGCACTAACTCAAAGTCGGTCTGATCATCTCACCTCTGGACAAAGAGAAAGCAGGTGGGCTGAAATCTCAGAACCAGGGAAGCCAAGTGAGAACTCTGGCCTGGAATTCAGGAGGATTTGGGAACCCTGAGTTCTAGACCCAGTGTGGCTGCTGGTCACTGGCCTCTCTGTGCCTCAGCTTCCTGGTCTGTGATGGATGGGCACTGGTGCCAGATGCCTCCTTGGCACCCTGGCATTCTCAGCTTGCAGGGCTCTCCCTGGAGGTGAGGATGGTAAAGGGATGCAGTAGGAGAGTGAAGTCCTGGGCTGGAGAGACTCTTACAGAGATGAAGATGAGAGAGGACCTCTGTGTCTCACTGAGGGCCCAGGGGTGTCCTGGTCCACTCGGCTCCTGGGAGCCGCGCTGAGGTCCAGGGAGAAATGCCAAGAGACACCTGGGCTGGCATGGAGGAGGACTCCACGTCCTGGCAGGCTGAGTTGGTTCATCTCCACCTCCTGGCACACCTCACACAAGGTGAGTAAAAGACTGAATGGGATTTGCCCTGGGAGTAGGAATATTATGCTAATAAAAAAAATTACCAAAATTGCCCACTGATAAGCAATGAAATCCTAAATGGTTCAGTGGAACTGAAGCGGGTGTCTGATCATCAGGGCCCTGCACCAATAAACCGAAGCCCCCGTCTATCAACAGAGGGTTATAGCTTGCCCTAACCGTTACTTGAAAGATGGAGAGTTTGAGGCCCAGGTGGAGTGAGTGAGATGTTGAAGCCCGGTAACAGCAAGAATGTGGTTGGAATGTAGGTCTTCCTGCCTCTTAGGGAAGAGCAAGTAAATAATGGAAGATGTTGTTTACTTTTAAAGACAGGAAGGGTAATAATAGCAGCAAATATGTAGAGAGGATTTTGGGTAAGAGATGCAGCTCAAATTCCTTCCATGTCCTCAAAGGAAAAGAAAATAAGTTGTTTAAAGAACAAAAGACTGGTCAGAGAAAAGAGAGAAGTGCCTGTGTGTCAGGAATCAAACCTCTTTTCTCAAAAAAAAAAAAAAAAAGCCATTACTTAACTGTGACCTTTTCCCACTGTAATTCTCTTGAATATTTTGTTATCGGGATTCACAAAGGTTCACTGCAGGAGTTTTTGTATGAACAACTATCAGGATGAAATTTTTTTTAATGCCTCAATTCTTTGTTTAAACATCAGATTTCTTCCTCGGGGATAGAACAAATTTATGCTGCTAATTATTTCTAAAATAATGTCCCTTCTGCTAAATAAACAGATTCTCTTTTTTATTTCTTATTAGAAATTAAGCAGTTAAGGGTTCTCAAGGGTTATTCCTGCAGACATTCTCTCTGTGCAATCAAATGAGCCCAAGGATATTAATAAGGATGTGTGGTAATTATAACACGTCAGGCCAAGAGACGTTCTTCCGTGTGTAAATATTTTATGGAACCAGCACTGTGAAGTGGCACCTACAGAGTAAAGTACTGCCTCAGTGAGCCCTAGGGAATCTTAACCACTTCTCATTAATCAGCCTCTCTTACTTTCTGTACCTGAAATGGTATTTAAAGCGACCAAAAGCCATTAAAAAATAAAAAGATCCCTGAAAGATGATATTAACATTATTCACGAAGAGGAAGCATTTCAGAGGTTTCAAATGCAACATGCATAAAAATTGGAAAGCTTACCTTGATGACCTGTTGGGGCAGAAACAATGAGTCTAAAGAGAAATCACAAGTTACATCCACTCTACTAAGCCATTAAAAAGATACTTCATTTTACCTCGTTCTCTGGGGTGGGAGATGATGTTACAGAACTAAGGGACCCTTTCCTAGAACCCTGAAGATCTGCTGGGATGGAGACAGGGCGTTCCCATTGAGTCGTCCCTGTTGGTATGTGCCAGTAATAGGTCCCAGCAATGTCACTGATTCTCTTCCAGCCAGGTGGCAAATCTGGATCAGTCTGAAAGGAGTGGTCACTCCATATATCTGCTGGAAAATGGAAGAAAAAAAAAGAGAGAGAGAGAGGGTTTTATTAAAAGAAGAAACAACTACAGTCTTCTGGTGTTATTTCCAATAGTCAGGAGAATTCCGCAGGCAGATGTGTCCATAACCCAAATGAGAACTAAAGCCATCCTACAAACACCAAGTATGGTAAGAGCGGGGAATACAGAAAGGAAGAAAGAACTGAAAGGTTGACGCTTGATAACATGGATATAAAAGGACCCACTATCATCATTTTATAGTTCTAAGGACCCTATGAACAGGCTAAAGCTCCATTAGTAAGAATCAACTACTCAAACAAAATTTGCAAGACTACACACAAAATCTACTGAACCCCTTTGTAAATTAGTAAGATTTACTGTTTGGGATCACACACCCAGCAATGAGTACAATTCTAATTTTCTCTGCTTTCTGGATGAGCTGCTGGATTTATGAAACAGCGCCTCCCATTTGATGGTAACCATCTAAAAGCAGCCATGTCTTCTGTAACACTCTGGAATTCCAAACTGCACACAGAAGATCCCCAAAGAAGACAGACTGATAAAGCCTCACAATTCAAAAAGGAACTCTAAAAACAGAACAGTAATGTAAATACAGGAATGAGCGTGGTATGCAGCACAATAGAGAATGGTGGGGACTGTGAAAGTGAAAGTTGCTCAGTCGTGTCCAGCTCTTTGCAACTCCATGGACTATACAGTCCATGGAATTTTTCAGGCCAGAATACTGGAGTGGGTAGCCTTTTCCTTCTCCAGGGGATCTTCCCAACCCAGAGACTGAACCCAAGTCTCCCACATTGCAGGCAGATTCTTTACCAGTTGAGCCACAAGAGAAGCCCAAGAATACTGGAATGGGTAGCCTGTCCCTTCTCCAGTGGATCTTCCCAACCCAGGAATCGAACCGGGGTCTCCTGCATTGTAGGCGGATTCTTTACCAATTGAGCTATGAGGCAATCCAGTAAGCATGTACAAAGTTCAAAGGCCTTTAAATTAAAAAAATAATTCTTCATGCACTGTGTGTATTTATGTGTGTGTGTGTGTGGGTGGGGTGGGACAAATAAAATACATCTACTTGGCAATTTCTGCCATCTCTGGACCATAATAACATTTTATTAGTTTACTGGATAATTATTTGCTTTTGAATATCTCATTTTGGGCTTTCTTATAAAATGGGCTAAAGTACTACAGAAGAGAGGAGAGAAGAGGAAGCAGAGTAAGAAATCCATAGAGCGAGAGGCATGATGGAGAAATTGCAAGCAGCTGGATGAACATATATAGGTAGGAAAACATAATCAATTTGAACTCTACATTTGGGGATCACTTTATTCTAAGGAGAGGCCCTTTCTTACGTGGCCATTCATAAGAGGCTGGAGCCAGTACAGCAATTCAAAGAAAGTAGGCTGGCCTTGCCCTGTGCAAATGTCACCGCATCATGTCACTGAGACTGCTACCTTCGCAAGATGAAAAAAAGAAGCCAAACAAAGAAGTTGATTAAGATGACGGCACAGATGTGCATTCATGAGGGTGTTTGGCATCCCAGCATTTGCTTTTCTCATTTAAATCTGTCAGAGGCAAAACTGCCGCTTGTCTTACATTATGATGGAAACTTCCCCTCCCCCTACAGGAAATCAAGCATGATTAAATAATTTCAAGTTACCCAAATCTTTTACAAACAACTCAAAGCAAATATGTGCATACACTCCTCTGTCTTGCCTCCTTGTTGCGGAGGGAGTGTGTGAGGGTTGTTTCTGTAGTTTGGTTTAGGCCAAGGGGTAAACTAGGTCTCAGTGTAGAAATGGATGCTATTTTTTCAGAGACCTGAGTAAGATCAGTTATAGTCAGCTTGGGGGAATTCAGAGCGTGAGTAAGTGGGGATGGGAGCAAAAGAAAGAACACAATGGCTTCGAGTCTGAGGCCTGCTGAGCTGACCAGGGTTACAGAGTTGGTAACTGAGCACAGCAAGATCCACCCTGGAGCCTGGGCACATCAATGCCAGGGCACTGCCATTGTAGGCTTTGCATAGGAGCCCCCCTCCTTTACTCCTTCATTAAATCTGCATCCAGTAAACTCAGGCCACCTCAGCTGGTCTGTGGATCTGCAGCCTCTCCCGTTAGAAGCCTGAGCTTCAAATTCCACGCCCAGACACATGGCAGAGGCTGAGATCCCACCTGTTTCTCCCTCCGCCCTTCCCCACAGGATCTCACACCTAAGAAGCGTTATGGTCTTCTGTCCTGTCATCACTGCATCCCTGGCTCTTACTGAAGGTGCCTTCAAGGAGAAGAGGTTCATGGTAGGTGTGGAAAGGTACAGGTGTCCTTTCCAAGCGGCCCCCTTCACTATGTGCAGTTCTGTCCCAGAAGCACGGCCTGCAAGCCCGAGTGTAAAAATAGCAGGGCTGACAGCCCCAAGAAAGTCCCTCTTGTGCTGGGAATCTCTTGGGCCAAGAGTGATACTTGGCATAGGAACAAGGGGCCTGTCTGTGAGCAGCAAGGACCCGCCTTTTCAGCCGCCTCTGGGCGCCAGTGCCCCGGCCTGGCTCCACCCCTGCGACTGGGCTCTCCTCCGCAGTTGGGTCTGTGGGTGAGGCAAGCCAGCATCTCCTCACCCTCTCCCTTGGGCTCACTAGCAGGAACCGAAGGGTCAAACGGAAACAAATGAGCATCTAGCAGCAGCTGGAAATTTCCCTTTCTGCTCCGGAGGCCACAGGAAGGAGGGATGGGTGAGCTGGGATGCTAAATTTGGTAACGTCTGCAGCACAGAGCACAAAAGTCTCCCTCTGGTCCTCTGAATGGCCCTCACTCCCTTCCTCAACAGCTGCTATGTGCCCAGTGCCTCAATGTGCAAGGCAGGGGGTGAGGATCTTGTGAACAAAGAGGAGACGGATGAACTCCTTCCACAAACATTTCCTGCTTACTCTGCGCCAGGCATGGCTCCAGGGCTGGGGGCACAGAGGCCGTCAGATAGACCTAGCCAGACCCTGCATCCGAGACCCGGGTTCTCAAGCATCAGTCACCTGGAGAACCTGCTGGAACACAGATCGTCGGGTGCCAGCCTCCCACCCTCCACCCCCACCACCCCAAGCTTCTGACTCAGTCGCTCTGAGGTGGGGCCTGAGAATCTGCATCTCTAACAGTTCCTAGGTGCTACTGATTTCATGCTGTTGGCTTTGGGAACCAGACTTTTAAGAACGACTGGTCTGGGAAAACAAAAGGTAATCATTCTTATCTACCAAATGCCATCTGACTCCTGGCTTCAGAAAACAGAAAATGTGAATTATACTTCATCAGTCATTCATTCACCCACTTATTCACACATTCTCATGCACAGAGGGACTCTACTACATACCAAGCACTATTTTAGAAGCTGAGAATGTACAGCAATGAATAAAAGAGGCAATTTAGGGATAATGGGGTCAGTTGTGTCTGGTGATGGGCTATTTGGTAGGATAGTCTGAAGAAAGAACAATGTCACCCCCAAACAGAAGGGGCTGGCCTTGGGAAGAGACTAGGGAACAGCATTCCTGGAAGAGGGAACCTCAAGTGCAAAGTCCCCGTGGCAGGAAAGAGGCCGTCATGTCATTACAACAGAAGGTCACGTGAATGAGAGATGCGTGGTCCAGAATAAGACTTAACTCCATAAGAGCTAAGAATTCACCCTCTATGCAAAGGAAAACTCGTGAAGTTCTTGTGTGGTCTGTGTTTTCAAAATCAGAAGAGCAATCTGCACAATGCTCCCATTCTTGGAGAAGAAAAACCTCTCTCTTCTGAAGTCTCAGCTGCAGCTGGTGCTGGCCACTCTTTCTGAGCAATGTTATTCCCAAAGGAGCCAGGCTCCTAGGTCCAAACTGCTGTATAAGAATTTAGCGTTAAAGCCGTTTCTCTGCTCGCTGGTGGTCTGCTTCCATTGTCTCTCTCTCTCTTCTTCTCTTACTCACTACTTAGCCCCTTTATTTTTTCTGGATCTAGAACTTTGTTGTCAGGAAACAGCAAGAAAGTTCTTCATCCCCTCCAGCTTCATCACTGACTTCTGGCGACAAGAGCACAGAGCCAGGACTCCAGGTCAGGATCATTTATTATAGCTTTGCTGAGGCTTCCAGGCAGCACACGGAGGCTGCTTAGGAGGTGGTCTGAAACTGTCCTAAGTCAAAGGACTGGCAAAAAGGATGACTATGGAGACAAGGGGATGAGCCCTAAATGCCCCAAATCTATGAATTCTCAGAATTCTGACCTGCTGGCCTGCCAGACAGAGGGGAGGAAAGCTTGCCCCAAACAGTCTCAGCGCCTCTGCTCTTTCTTATATTTATCTGCAAGGCCTATCTAGGACTCTGAAGTGTCTATCACAGCCTCACAAAAATGACACATTTTACTCCATTGAGCTTTCCCATGGTTGCAGTCTTCTGACATCTCTAATAACACTCTGACAGTTTTGAGAGTGTTGATTCTCTAACTCTTTCTCCTATATTTTCCTTTAAAAAGTTAAGATTTTTAATGTTTCTGAAATAGAGAGTTCTTTGTAACTGAGGATTTTCCTGTTGAAGATTCTTGAATAAATGTTCCAAGAACACAATTTAAACAGTTCTTAAATTTGGGCCTTATAATACTACATACTTTGTGTATTTTTATCAAGTATTTTGGCATAAGCTCAACACAATATTTCTTGATTTAAACCCACTGGGGACATAAGTCTTTGCTAGGCTTACTCAACTAAATTTGTTTCAAGGCTATATTACTATTACAAACAAGAGCTCTGGAGTCAGTCAATAGCCTTGAATCTCAGCTCCAGCGCGGGCTAGCCGTGTCATCAGACAAATGGCTTAATTGCTAATGGCTTGTTTGCTTGCTGTGACAGATCTGACGACAGCTGCTACGCCATACAGTTGATGTGGAACACAGGGCTCACCACGAAGCCAGGCGCGTAATAACCACTCAGTAAATCTCGGTTACTCATCACTATTAATTTCTTCATTCAAATGTGGCTTTGGGGGAAAAGACTCTGGAAAAAAAATACATTTTGAAATGGCATCAGCCACAGTGCACTTCACTGAAAAACTAAGATTCCCAAGAATCTGCATCCACCAAATGTGATTTTTACTAAAAAGGTAGTTTTTATTTAGATTGAGAAAAGTAGATGAGCGCGTTGGCCACTCACATGTCCATTCAGAAGCAAAGCATCACATGAGGACACACTGGTTTGAGTTTGTGGCATCTCTTTAAACAGCGTGTGGCTGCTTTATGTCATGCAGCTAGGCCATTAAAGAAGTAGAAATGAAATGAGAACAAAATAGCTTATGAAGTCTAAGCATTGTTTCAGGCACCCTTCTTTAGAGACTGCTCTGCCTCAGGTCCTCAAGAAAGCATGCAAAAGGAACTGATCTGACAGTGGTGGAAAATAAAAGGGAAATTATGCCTCCCTGTTCACAGACTGTTAACCAAAATCAAAACAGTCAAGAGGACTCTGCAAAGACAGATTTAAAGACTAAAGGGCATGAGATGTAAGCCACTAAAAATTATCCAGAGGGAAAACTGGTATTTGTAAATATGAATTCATCCATTCACATCTATACAATACATATGATTGAAGTTAATCATATGACCTGCTACAGAATATTTAAAATATCATACGAAGGTCTCATTTGACACACTTACACAATAAAATGTGAATTTTCCTACAAATTATAAAAAGGGGTATTAAAATTTTAAGATATGAAATATAATCTAAGAACACTACTTCCTTTTACAGTGTGCACAAAGTACAAAGTAGCATAACTTACAATCACTACTGAGAAGCCACAGGCTTGAAGTCCCTAGCCCTCTCCAAAAGAGCAAAAATAAAACATTAAAACTTGAATTTTAATTTGTATTTTAAGAAAGCTACAGACCATTGTGATAACCTCAATTTTGTTTTTCTAAGAAGCACTGAGAAACACCGGTGATGAAACCAATGCACTCTCCAAAATTCAAAAGTTTAATCACAATACAAAATGGAGAATGTATGTCGGTGGACATGCTCTTGAATCAGCAACTTGTTGGGTNCATTAAAACTTGAATTTTAATTTGTATTTTAAGAAAGCTACAGACCATTGTGATAACCTCAATTTTGTTTTTCTAAGAAGCACTGAGAAACACCGGTGATGAAACCAATGCACTCTCCAAAATTCAAAAGTTTAATCACAATACAAAATGGAGAATGTATGTCGGTGGACATGCTCTTGAATCAGCAACTTGTTGGGTGACTTTAAAAGTAAAGGTTACAGCATGCATAAAATTGCCAGGCAGGTTTATTCCTTTTTCCTCTAGCTGTCTGACCACTTGTGCACTGAAGGGCAGCAGTGCCTCCCGTTCAATAGCAGGTGGGATTATTCAGGTTTGGCAGGATGATCAAGAAGTCAGCCCTAATATTCTTTGCTTTCAAGTTTGGGCATTTAGTGCCTAAATACAGTATAATAGGGACATCTATGATCAAATGATTAAGCAACTGTGCAATAACATTCAGAGAACGTGTCTAGCTGCCATGGCAGCAGTCGATCCAACCACACACCTTCCTCACTTGATTATCATTTCACAGTGAGCAGCTGGAGAGGAGAAGGCAAACATCTACCTCTGGCAGCAATGTTTCTTTGGCTTCCATTCAATCAGACAGACGCAATGACAACCAGCACCATACTTTTTCAAGGTAGACGGGTCCAAAAGTGTATTAAATAAAGCCCATTTTCCAGCCCTCCACTATCTGGCAGGGTCTTCAGTACACTTTTCCCTTAGAGCTGTGGTCCTCTTTAGGCTGATGGCAAGAGCACTGATGACAAGGTAGAAGCTGTTCCAGAGGCTGCCCAGACCAACTTCAAGGTGACTGTTATCCTAAATGTGGGCATGCAAGGACTTGACTTTCTACATTAGGTACTAGGACAAAAGATGATTAGGGAGAAGCTACGCAATTGACGGAGTATTTGACAACAAACTATAATCTGGTCTTTTGCCAGCAGATTAAAAAGGCAAACTGAGGACTTCCCTGGTGGCCCGTGGTTAAGAATCTGCCTGCCAGCAAAAGAGACACAGATATAAAGAACAGGATTTGGGGCTCTGTGGGAGAAGGTGAGGGTGGGATGATTTGAGAGAATAGCACTGAAACATGTATACGACCATATGTGAAGCAGATGACCAGTCCCAGTTGGCGGCATGAAACAGGGTACTCAAAGCCGGCGCACTGGGACAGCCCAGAGCGATGGGATGGGGGACCCGTGTACATCCGTGTCTGACCCATGTCAATGTATGGCAAGACCCACCACCATAGTATAAAGTAATTAGCCTCCAATTAAAATTAATTAATTAATTTAAAAAAATCTCCCTGCCAATCCAGGGTCCGTGAGTTTGATCTCTGGTCTGGGAAGAACCGGCATGCCATGGAGCATCTGAGCCCTTGCTCCACAGCTGCTGAAGCCTGTGCGCCCTCGAGCCTGTGCTCCGGAGAAGCCACTGGGATGAGACGTCGTCACACGGCAAAGAGAGAGCAGCCCCGCCCACCACCGACAGACAACGCCTGCGTGCAGCAACGAAGCGACCCAGCACAGCCTGAATCTACATGTATATGCATATCTGTGTAAAGCATGCTGAAGTGGCTGCCATTTTTCTAAAATCAAAATCTGTGTGTGGGAGCACACAGAACTATACTCCCATAGATTAAAATGTGTATATTTTGTTTCTGATATAAAAACAAAAGCAAGCACTTCTAGGACACGACAGAATTTTTAAAGTCCTGCAACTAATTTAATCTCATTTGATCCCACACATTCTGAGAAGACAGGTACAGGAGACACACTATTCCCATTTTACAGGTGAAAGAACAGATTTTAGCAAAGGCGGAGAAACTGGTTGTCATTGACAGTGGAGAAATCTCAGGGCATTTTTTTGTTTGCAAACCATTCTGTTGGTTAGAATTTTTAAAGGTTGTGTATTTTCACATAAGTATTTTTAAAGGTTGTGTCCTTAAAAAATAATCAGCATAACTGAAGTAATTTGTTCAGTATGGCCGAGTGGTTAGTGGACAAGCTTTAATATTTGATGTAAAATGTAAAACAGGATTTTTAGGCTATGGATTGGGTGGGGGAGTTAAGAGAGAAATGTTTTTCGGATATTAACTTTTAAAATACACATCGTAAAGGATCAGGGTAAAAGCTGTTCTTTTATGACTCCTCTGAGATATTTGTTCTCCATCTAAGTTAAAAGAGAATTTGAGGCAGCTTATATAAGAGATAGAAATATATTTGAAACAGTAAAATAACATGAGAAAATAAGAGCCATGGAGTTGAGAGGAAATTTAATTTCTTGCCCCTAAAATTTACAAAGTTTTAGTTATCTAATAAAAGAAGTTTACCAAAAAGGAAACTTTTCCCTAAGCATCAAATCCAAAAGGAACTTAGCACGTGGTAAACAGCATTGGAAGTAGGAAAGCAGTAAATGATATGGCTTCACATTGCATCTAGGTGGTTTTATTTTCTAATCTTGTTATAAATTATAATCACAGTATATAATAGGTAATTATGTGTAAACTTTTTAAAATAATAAAGTGGGCAACCTATTCTGTATCTTCCTTTCATCCATGAGGAGCCTGGTGTCTGGGTCTCCCAAATAAGGTCGCAGATGCTGCAAACTGTTCATAAGTTCTGAGTGTTTTCCTTCTTATTGGACACTTGGCCATCCAGAATACATTTTCCAGCCTCCCATGTAGCTAGCTATGGATATGCAGAGATAGCTAGATATGGATATGCAGGTTACATTCTAATATTGGGATGTAAGTTCAAGGACTATATAGCAGCTTTTAAGAACCTTCTTCATAAAATAGTTTGCAGGCACATTTTTTCCTTGCTGTCTGGAACAGACAAGCCTTCTGGGATCATCAGTACACTGGCTACCCACTAGGGATGCTGGAACGGTAAGGCCAAGGAACTTGGGTTCCTGAGGTCTTTGTGTGGAACAGAGCCACTACATCAGTGGACTGCTACTACCAGGCTTCTATGTGAAAGGGAAAAACATTTCTATCGTAAATAAGCCAGTTATTTTAGAGTCTTACATTACTAACAGCTGAAGTTGATCCTAACTCATCCATCTAATGGCAGGAAAGTGAATTTCAGACCTAGTACCTAGGAAAGAAACGAGTACACCAAGGATTAGTTTTGCAACCCCATATTCAATACCAAACTTACAGGCATATAAATTATAAAGTTGAGTTCAGAAATCCAGGCTCCTGACTCCCAACTTCTTCAACATTTCCCAAACCGTCTACTGCTGGAATATAACTTCGTTGGTCATCATTCATTCATCTTCACCACCACCAGTACAAACAAGCATCTCAACCGCATTTCCAACTCTTGTAAAAATGCCAAATGCAGACTCTGTGTTGGGTCTAATTTATCACAAACCTCAAAACAAGTGTCTATCAGGATTTAACCAACCACAAGCAACATTCAGCCATCCATTGGATTCAAGGCTTTTGATGCTTTTGACTTGTACCATCCTCCTCCCCTACTTCTTCCAATTCTAGGTCAGGAGGAAAAAGCAAAGATTCTCCAGGGAAAAACAAAATGACAAAACCAATTAGCTGATGCACACCTGTGCAACAGCTTGGTTTTTCTTTTCCAACAAATGAAAGAGTGGTACACAGAGCTCCGAGTTTCTCAGAGATGCTGAGGCTACTGGCAGAAAACAGGCAGGGGTATTTGTGGATCCCATCTGCCAGAAATGCATGTGTAGAGAGTGTCATCTTTTTTACTCTTCTCCAAATAGAATGTAGCATAAGACAATATTAGATATTTGGGCCAAAATTCCAGGAAAGGACAAGCAAACAGAAAAATTATTCTCAGAAACCTCAAACAATAAATTAGTACTCACAGTTTAGAAGGACTTCTTTAGAGATTAGGATGTGGAACTGTTTGGTGTTAAGTTGTGGGTTCTCAGTAGTAAAAAGTTTAGAAACAGTGTCTAGAGATGCTGTTTATCACAAATTAAACAGATCAAAGTTCCTTAAAGTCAAGAGCAAGCTTGCTCCTCTTTTTTTTTTTTAATCAATCAGTGTACCACAAACATGTCATACACACAATAGGTGTGCAGTGTTAGTTTTCTGAAGGTAAGTGGATGTAGCTAGGAGTGGCTCCCTTTTTCCGTATCTTATCCTCTGAAGGACTTTCCTGATGACTCAGTGGGTAAAGAATCTACCTGCAGCAGGAGACACAGGATTGATCCCTGGGTTGGAAAGATCCCTTGGAGAAAGAAATGGCAACCCACTCCAGTATTCTTACCTGGGAAGCCCTATAGACAGAGGAGCCTGGCGGGCTACAGTCCACAGGGTCGAAAAAAAAGTCGGACACAACACAGCAACAGGGATTTATCTTCTGAAATCCCAGAGGCTGCCAACAACTCATATGAATGAGAACTACAGGAAAGCAGAAGACAAAGAGGGAAAGGGGGAAGAAAGAGAGGGAGGGAGGGAATATGAGGGTGTGGCCTGTACCACTAAGCTGCCAGTCTCCTGAGTTGAGTCCTGCTTTACACTGACATCCAAAAAGAAAGTAGAATTACAGTTTGCTAGTTTTTATTCACCCACAAATGTACTGGTTAACCCACAAGGTCTCAAATCCCAAGCAATATGCTAAAATTATCTTACTAGAAAAATGCTCCCAAAGCATTAGAGGTTTCTTGCTTGCAGGGTGTCTGGGAAGGAGTCCAGATTTATTATGCTACAGAAATAGGTTTCTTTTTCCTAGTCTCAAAATCTAAGCCACTCACTTGTGAAAACTCTGGTTCATACAGTTTTTGTTCTGGGTTGGTTCCATTTCCTTCTTTCTAGATGTACTGGTAGTTAAGTGCCCACTTGTAAATGATGGTCTATTTGGTCTTGAATTCTGGTATGCTCTAATAAGTATCTTCCTCCTCAACTCTGTCCCATTACTTCCTCTCTCAAAGAAATTACTATAACATTTGGGCCTTTTGAGAGAAGACTCTG
The DNA here is from genome assembly GCA_006410675.1 of Oreotragus oreotragus. Taxonomy (NCBI): domain Eukaryota; kingdom Metazoa; phylum Chordata; class Mammalia; order Artiodactyla; family Bovidae; genus Oreotragus; species Oreotragus oreotragus. Next base: position 124,809 of record SJYX01023176.1, read on the forward strand.
CTCGTCACACACAAGTGATCCTTAGATATCAGAAGTGGGTACAGAGGAACATTCTTTGGAAGCAAATGAATTGGATGCTGTGTCAAAGTCTTCCTTGTTGCAGGCAAATAGGCAGAGATCAGCAGGGACAAGTGTATGACTATGTGGAGAACTTCACCCTAAACAGTTGCTATGCTTCCTTCCTTCTAGAAACAAACCTTGTGTGTCTTTCCGGGTCACAGATGTGCTTTGATGAATGAACTAAGAGCATCTACTCCGCCCTTAAGAAAATATTATAGTGGAAGTACCAAACCTTGAGCCAGGAGTGGAAAGGAGCTGAATAAAAGAACACACTGTATTTTTGTTTGGTTCTGTTTAGTTCTCTTTGGAGAAACAAAGAGTATTAATTATTTTTGAAAGCAAGAGTACATTTTCAGTGTAAATTTTCCATGGGTTTTCTTCCTTAAGGGTAATAATATTTTTCTTCCACTTGCTGCTTTGATGACTGACTCGTTTTTTAAAAACATATTCTACTCTGATAAAGCAAGGATTGTTAAATTTTCTTATTGCAAATAAAGGTTACTTGCACTTGGCCTAAATTCTAACTGGTCACCCTGGGAAAGCTGACCTCTTTTCATGGCCATTGGGTCTGTTTGAGAAACACATTTACAAGAACTGAATTGGTTAGTGACAACTTAAAAAAAAAAAGCCATAATTTGGAGTAGAAAACAGCAACCCATTCCAGTATGCTTGCCTGGAGAATTCTGTGGACAGAGGAACCTACCGGGCTATAGTCCATGGGGTCGCAGAGAGTGGGACATGACTGAGTGACTAACACACACACCAGTCAAAAGGATCTGACTCGACCAACAATTGCAAGGCTCTATTTCCACTGAACAAAATTAAAGTATATCTATCAATAAGATATCTTTTTTTCAAAACAAGTAAAAAATATGTATTTTATAGCCAGCAATGCTAAGTATAGAGCTCACATACCTCCTCACATCGTTACACTGGAGGAGGTGCTCCCTGTGAGATTATGTGCAGGGCTGGGAAGAGGGGCACCTTGGGAGTCCATTGTTCTACAAGGAGAAAGGGGAACCCCAGAGTGCCACACAGTCAGCAGCTAGAAATAATGCATTAAATGTCGCCCAGCCTAACGGATAGATCTTTAAAACACAGCACATGGGGGAAAAATTACTCTAAATAAATAAAGAATACACACACACACACTAAAAACAGCAATGCATTTTACCTTTTAAAGAACTTCTTGTAATGTGGCTATTCAAAATATTGTATATTACATATGTGGCTCACATTGTATTTCTAGTGGATGGCACTAGTCAGAGGCTTCCAGTAAGCCAGGGGTACAAGAGGGCTTCTATCCATAAAAATTTTCTGAAGCCTCAAATTAGAAGGTATTGATGAAATGATCTGTTGTTGAGTTGCTAAGTTATGTCCAACTCTTTGAAAGCCCATGGACTGCAGCATGCTAGGATTCCCTGTCCTTCACCATCTCCTGGAGCTTGCTCAAACTCATGTCCTTTCAGTCAATGATGCCATCCAACCATCTCATCCTCTGTCATCCCCTTCTCCTCCTGCCCTCAATCTTTCCCTACATCAGGGTCTTTTTCAATGAGTCAGCTCTCAGCATCAGGTGGCCAAAGTATTGGAGCTTCAGTATCAGTCCCTCCAAGGATTATTCAGGATTGATCTCCTTTAGAATTGACTGGTTTGATCTCCTTACAGTCCAAGGGACTCTCAAGAGTCTTCTCCAGCACCATAATTCAAAAGCATCCATTTTGGGGGGCTCAGCTTTATGGTCTAACTCTCACATCCTTACATGACTACTGGAAAAACCATAGCTTTGACTGTACAGACCTTTGTTGGCAAAGTGATGTCTCTGCTTTTTAATATGCTGTCTAGGTTGGTCATAGCTTTCCTTTCAAGGAACAACTGTCTTTTAATTTCATGGCTGCAGTCAACATCCACAGTGATTCTGGAGCCCAAGAAAATAAATATCACTGCTTCCACTTTTTTCTCATCTATTTGCCATGAAATGATGGGACCAGATGCCATGATCTTAGTTTTTTGAATGTTGAGTTTCAAGCCAGCTTTGTCACTCTCCTCTTTGACTTTCATCAAGAGGCTCTTTAGTTCCTCTTTGTTTTCTGCCATTTGAGTGGTGTCATCTGCATATCTGAGGTTATTGATATTTCTCCTGGCACTCTTGATTTCAGCCTGTGATTTATCCAGCTGGCATTTCACATGATGTACTCTGAAATAAGTTAACTAAGCAGGGTGATAATATATAGCCTTGATATACTCTTTTCTCAGTTTTGAACCAGTCCATTGTTCCATGTCCAGTTCTAACTATTGCTTCTTGACCTACACACAGCTTTCTCAGGAGACAGGTAAGGTGGTCTGATATTCCCGTCTCTTTAAGAATTTCCCACAGTTTGTTGTGATCCACATAGTCAAAGGCTTTAGTGTAGTCAATTAAGCAGAAGTAAATGTTTTTTAGGAATTCCCTTGTTTTCTCTATAATCCAACAAGTGTTGGTAATTTGATCTCTGGTTCCTTTACCTTTTCTAATCCAGTTTGTAAATCTGGAAGTTCTTGTTTCACATATTGCTGAAGTCTAGCTTGACAGATTTTGAGCATTACCCTGCTGCTGCTGCTAAGTTGCTTCAGTCGTGTGCAACTCTGTGCGACCCCATAGACAGCAGCCCACCAGGCTTCCCCGTCCCTGGGATTCTCCAGGCAAGATCACTGGAGTGGGTTGCCATTTCCTTCTCCAATTCATGAAAGTGAAAAGTGAAAGTGAAGTCGCTCAGTGGTGTCCAACTCTTTGCGACCCCATGGACTGCAGCCTACCAGGCTCCTCCATCCATAGGATTTTCCAGGCAAGAGTACTGGAGTGGGTTGCCATTGGCTTCTCCGACCTTGCTAGTATGTGAAATGAGAAAAATTGTACGGTAGTTTGAACATTCTTTGTCATTGCCCTTCACTGGGAATGGAATGAAAACTGACCTCTTCCAATCCTATGGCCACTGTTGAGTGTTCCAAATTTCCTGACATACTGAGTGCAGCACTTTAACAGCATCATCTTTAAAGATTTGAAATAGCTTACCTGGAATTCCATCACCTCTACTAGTTTTGTTCATAGTAATTGTTCCTAAGGCCCACTTGACTTCACACTCTAGGATGTCTGGTTCCAAATGAGTGATCACACCATCATGGTTATCTGGGTCATTAAGACCATTTTTGTACAGCTGTTCTGTGTATTCTTGCCACCTCGTCTTAATTTCTCCTGCTTCTGTTAGGTCCATACCATTTCTGTCCCTTTATTGTGTTATCTGTGCCCAAGAAATGTTCCCTTGATATCTCCAATTTTCTAGAATAGATCTCTAGTCTCTCCCATTCTGTTGTTTTCTTCTTTGCATTGTTCACTAAAGAAGGCTTTCTTATCTCTCCTTGCTATTCTCTGGAACTCTGCATTCAGCTGGGTATATATTGCCCTTTCTCCCTTACTTTTCACTTCTCTTTCTTTCTCAGCTATTTGCAAAGTCTCCTCAGACAACCACTTTGCCTTCTTGCATTTTTTTCCCCCTTTGGGATGGTTTTGATCACTGTTTACTGTACAATGTTACAAATCTCTGACCATAGTTCTTCAAGCACTCTGTCTATGAAACTGGAAGGATATAAAAGCAGTTCAAGATTAAATATTAAAATTCTAAATCAGAAACTGCCAACATTTTTGAACCACTCACAACCTTCCATTGCTCTCGTTTTAAAACTTTTCTAGGATTAATGCAGCTCTTCCAAATTTCAAACCCCGTCCTTGAAACTAGACTATAGAAAAAATTCTACTACAACTTATCCCAAAGCTATGATTTAGAATAATAAAATACAGTTGTAAAAGCATGATATAATTTATCAATACAGTTGTACAAATATATGATTTAACCATCCACTCCTGGGAGGTGCTTTTTAAAAATAATAATTTTATTTTTATTTATTTTTGGCTGTGCTGGGTCTTTGTTGCTGCACATACTTTTCTCTAGTTGTAGCGACCATGGGCTTCTCTTGTTGTGGAGAATGGGCTTAGTTGTTCTGTGGCATATGGGATCCTCCCACGTCAGGGATCAAACTCATGTCTCCTCCATTGGCAGGTAGATTCTTAACCACTGAGCCACCAGGGAAGCCCTGAGGTGCTTTTCAAAAATCAGAATGAGGGCTTTCCCTGGCAGTCCAATGGTTAGGACTCTGGATGTCCACTTGATCCCTCATCAGAAAACTAAAGCTGTAAGCCTCAAGGTGCAGCCACACACACACCCCTTACAAATGAAAATGACCTAGTAACAATTTAGAGAACATATTCAGTAACCCCCCTCTCTCCCATGCTCTCTCTCTGACATGTGTGGTCCTTTGTTGCATACGGACTATTAATATTTCCGCTGCACTCTTTTGTATGGATCATTGGCCACCTATTAAAGGCCTCCAGGCTCCTTCACAGGACCCTTGCATTTTCACCCTTATATCCCTGTCGTTGAGCACAATGCTCAGCACATAATGGATGGTCAATAACTACTCATCAAACCACCTGGAATGTTTCGAGAGGGGAAGACTGAGATGCTGAGAGAGAAATAGTCAGATCACTTATTTTGCTTAATACAATTATAAAAAAGTAACAAATACTCAGCAAAGTTTCCTCACTGACACCAGCATTCACATTAATGTTTACTGAAGGGCTTACCATGTGCCAGGCACTGCTCGAAGCACTCTACAATTACCTGTTCATTACTCCTTACAAGAACCTTTTAAGGTTGGTGTTATCCTTATTTTATAAGCGATGCTTAGAGAGGGTAATTGGGCTTACTGGGTGGTGCTAGTGATAAAAAATCCACCTGTCAATGCAGGAGATGCAAGAGACACGGGTTCAATCCCTGAGTTGGACAGATCCCCAGTATCTCATGGACAGAGGAGCCTGGCGGGCTACAGTCTATGGGGTCAGACACAACTGAGCAACTGAGTACACACACACACACACACACGGTAATTGACCCACCCTTGGTCCCAGAACTAGTAACGGCAGAGCCTGATTCAAGGCAGGTAGTGCCACGTCTGAACCCACGCTCCCAAGCACCTGTTGGCCGACACACAAGACCATGTATTTCAGGAAACGCGTTGGGAGGAGTGCAGTGCTCTTACTCTCCTGGCTTGCATTCCAGCCCCACAGCTGCGTCTCTCCACGCTCTCAAGAGTCTCACCGGGACCTGAAAACGGTTCATGATCAGTTTCTGCGGCTATACTGCTGCTGATCATACCCCAGCTGGCAATTTCCCAGAGAACACTCACTTCAACCACTCTCGGTCCCTCTTCCTGCACAAAAGAAAGTGACCTCTCTGAGCATACCAGTGCATCCAATGCCCTCTGCAATGCCCTCTTTGTCCTCTCGTTCCCTTCGGCCTCTTCCAGTCCAGGCCAGCTGCACACTCAGTGGTCTCTCAACGTGCCGTGCATTTCTGCACCCCTGTGCCTTTGTGTGCGTTATTCCCCTGAACTGGAATCGCCTCCTTTTCTACAGCCTCAAAACTAAAACCTGGTCATCTTTCCTCCATGGAATTCTTCCTAATCATCCTTTTTTTTTTTTAATTAACCAGTTCCTCCCTGTACTACTACCTCCCTTTAGTGACAAAATTATTTAGGGCAATTTTCTACTTAGTGTAAAACAAAGAACATTGCCCACCATCCAGTTCTCCAAGGATCAAGTCATTAAGCACTACAGTTGCTGCCTGAAACAGTACACCCTGGAAGGAATTCAAGACGGAAAAAACAGGATGAGGCACTTTGTACTTTGGAAAAATAGGCCCCTAAGATGGTTGGCGATATCTCGGGGTAAAAAAACAAAAACAAAAAAAACAAAACATGGCCACACCATGAGAGTTGCAAGATCTTAGTTCCCCAACCAGGGATTAAAGCTGGGGCAATGGCAGTGAAAGCCCTGAGTCCTAACCACTGGACCACCAAGCAAGTTCGCCCCAAATAATTCTTCTAATGAACCCAGATTCTTGCATCTTCCCATACACAGAAGAGCACTAAAAGCATGAACTGAGCTCTCTGATCCCCACAGCTCCCACTGAGATGTATACCTGACTGCACGTATGCCCCGGCCCAAACTGCATCCACACTGGCCGCCCTCCGCCCCCCTCTCCTCAGAGCTACCTGAGAGGCTGTCTCCAGGCTGTTCTTCAGTAAGACCCTGAATAAAATTCAATTCACAGCTCTGGCGCTGCGGGTTTTCTTTCATTCAATGTTAATATTATAGTTTCCAGTGTGACACCCTGGTCTTCTCCCCTAGCTCCTCAAGACTGGAGTCAAGGATCATACATGTGTGGGATCTACAATGGCTGCAGCTGAGAGAGAGTGTTGAATGTGAGGTGGAAACTACTCTTCACAGGGCCCCCTACACAACCACATGCTTAAGTTCAGAATTTATTATACAGGCAACAAAATGCTATCAAAAATTTTGAGCAAGAGAGTCCATATATTTTGAGAATATTATTATTGACAAGAAAGAAAATAGATGAGATATGTCATTATATGTATTGGTATAAATTTTATATATTAACACATGTTCAAAAATTACATGTCAGTAACAGAAGTGAAAATATTGAGCCAAAAGAACATATAATTACCAGTTCTCCATCCCTATTTAATTTTGCTATCAGTATAAATCAGTGATTAAAAAAGCAGCCATTGGCCATCTGAAAGAGTCTTTCTTCCCAGCGTGTAAGTGTTGTCATGACAACATGACTGCCTGCTGTATCTCTGTGAACAAGCTTATGTTTAAAGGGAGAGGATGAGGATCAATCAGGTTAAATAAAGAATAAACTGACCAATTTTGAAATGTTTCAACCAAGGTTACCCAATATAATATTATCTCTTTAAATCCCATTAATAATAGAACCAGGCTGGGAGTTTTGAATCAATAAAACCATGCTTCAGCACCTACATTCTTTACATATAATAATAACACGCACTTAAATTCCACACACTAGCCCTGTAATTAGTGAGGAATTTTTCGAAACATATTCTGTCCTTACATTTACTGATGTTATCCTACGTCGTTCCAAGTCAGATGCCACCTTTCTTCGGTCTCATCCCTTTTGAAGGATGGATGTACTCTCCTCAGAAGCTGACTCTGATTCCAAGGAGACAGGATCAGGGTGATGGTGGCAGTCCATTATCTCTTCTATGCTTCCAAACTATCTAAATGTTGGACACCTTGACACCTTGCACAACTACATAAATTAATTTGAAAATTCTGTGTGAACCAGTATTTGTGAGTAAGAACCACAAATGACAAAACCTTGACTAAAAGTTTATAAACAGAATCGATTTTCTTAATTTTTAACACGCACTGGATTTTGGATTCACACTGTCTACTAGAAAATCTGTTGAGATCAATAAATCTAATCTTGAGATTAAAAACAAAACAAAACATTGCCACCTCCCACCTCCCACAATCTTGTCATGAGCCAAAGGCATTTGGATCCTTGCTGGTTTGAAGTCTGAACGTGGTCTCTGCCATCCACCTCACTTCAGCAATGATCTTACCAAGAGCACCAGAGTGTGTCAGCACCATGGGTTGGATCAGAGTGGTCTCTTATCCCTAAGGGACACTCGGAAATACATGGGAGTGTCTGGGGTTCTCACAGCAGGTGGGGGTCAGAGATGCTGAATGTCCTGCAATGAGGAGGTCAGTCTAGCAAGGGTAACCAACTGCTCTGGCTTTCCCGGAACTCTCCTCACTTTAGTACCAGAAGTCCTGAATCCTGGGAACCTGCCCAGTCCCAGGCAAACCATCACCTTAAATCCAGCACAAATAAAGGACCGTCCCTGCTAAACAATGGAGAGCTTCTTCTCTCAAGGACAGTAAGTATATACAGACCTCTCTGTCCTCCAGGAATTCTCTATGGTTCTACAACTCACTAGTTCCTCACAAGGGTGAACCTTCAAGCCAGCATTTCTGAGAATAATTCCTATGTCAGGCTAAGAAATGTCTTTTTACTGCTTGGCATGTTTCTATTGACTGGAGAAACGCCAGCGAAACGTAACAAAGGGGAGCACAATTCTTCCTTAGGAGACTCAAACTCAGGAGGAAGGAAACATTTTCAACCTAAAACTCAAACAACATATTGAGAAACAGACCAGTAGCTTTTTGAACCTGCCTCTTCTTATCTTTGGTTTTCTTCATTAATTTCTTTTTACAAGTAATTTCCTCGATTACTTTTAAATCGAGAACTTTTTATACCACTGACAACTATAAGAAGTAGACTCTGTACTTACTCATTTGAATAAAGGACTCAGTAATGGAGTGAGAATCTCTGGGGATAACATTATACATCTTTATGCAGAAATAGCAGACACTCGCTGTGGGAAAATGGTTAAGTCAGCCACTTTCATTCTCTTTAAATTTCCTCATCCCGAGGCTATCAGATAGCATAGCTGCTCAAGGAGTCTACGGTATTTTTCCTAGAAATGTTTTCCTTATATGGTAATCAAAGGAGTGCTGCTTTCTGTTTAGTAATGCGCCTCTGGAGGCCCAAAGGAGTTAATACCCCTAATTTAACACCAAAAATGTTTCAGTAGCAGGGAAAGAAAGTTTATCACATAACTGCTCCCCTTGACACCTTCTGGTGCTCTAATGTGACACCAGGTGGCAGACGTTTTGCATGAAAATTAGTAAAGGTGTTTGTGTAAGCAGATAGGGTAGGGGGTCCCCAAAGAAACAGAACCAGGCATGGCTTTCTTGACAGAAGAGAAGCCATTACTGGCCTAAGCCATCTTGTGCTCTAAGCCTGGTCACAACGCTTGCCCTTGAACAGGTCTCAGAAATTACCGATCTTGAGGAAAACGAGGGAATGCAGGAACGAAGGAAAGCCAAGCAAGACGCGACAATTCAGCATAAGCCAGGGTCCTAGTTCCGCCTCAAGGGAAATACAGAGCAATCTGATGTCTATCTTTGAGTTCTGCAGGAACTAGCAGCCCAATCGGTGGAGGGTGGAATGATGTTTGTGTACGCTTTTTTTAAAAAAAAATTTAATTGTAGTTGCTTTACAATCTTGTATTAGTTTCTGCTAAACAACAAAGTGAATTAATCAGTTATGTGTATGCATGCATCCACTCTTTTTTTAAGATTTCCTTCCCATTTAGGGGTGCTGACTTTTCCTGACCCTCATGACTTCAATCAGGTAAAGCCTGCACTCTGTTAACCTTTGTTCCAAGTCTATGCTGAATTCTCCTCTGCTCAAGCCCCTTCAGGAACATGCATGTACCCTTAGCTTAAAACTTCCCCAGCTTTGCTGTTGAGGAGATATGGCTTTGGGAAAGATCCCCAGTGTTCTTCTTACTTGCTGCAGGTAATAAATCCTTCTTTCTCTTGATCTGTGGCTTGGCTATGTGTGTTTTGGCTTGATACCAATCAATGGGCAAACCCATTTGTTTTGGTAACATTCCTCCAAATTCTTGGTCTAGATTTAAACCATTGATATGCTTTGCTATGTTTAGTCACTCACTGATGTCTGACTCTGTGACTTTGTGGACTGCAGCCGCCAGGCTTTGTCCATGGGGATGCTCTAGGCAAGCATACTGGAGTGGGTTGCTGTGCCCTCGATGTAGATGTGGAAGGACTATACTGCATAACAAATCTTTCATATTCACATTCCAGTTTTTATTTACTTTTGGTTGCACTGGCTCTTGATTGCTGCACCCGCGCTTTCCCTAGTGGCAGTGAGTATAGTGAGCAGGGCTTCTCACGTTGGTTTCTCGCCTCGGGGCGCACAGGTCTTGTGAGTGCACCGGCTTCGGTAGTTTCGGCAGGCACGTGGGCCTCAGAGCACAGGCTCAGCAGTCGTGGTGCACGGGCTTAGCTGCTCCACAGCATGTGGACTCTTCCTAGGCTGGTGATCAAACCCGTGTCCCCTGTGTTGGCAGGTGGGTTCCTATCCACTGCGCCACGAGGGGCGACCTGAAGGCTTCCTTTCATTTCAGTTAAACTTCTTATTGGGCTTCCCTGGTGGTTCAATGGTAAAGAACCCGGCTGCAATGCAGGAGACGCAGGTTTCATCCCCAGGTCAGGAAGATCCCCTGGAGAAGGAAATGGCAACCCACTTCAGTATTCTTGCCGGGGAAATCCCATGGGCAGAGGAGCCTGGTTGGCTACAGTCCCTGAAGTCACAATAGAGTCAGACACAAGTTAGCAACACGATTAAACAACGACTATATTCTTATGGACCAATCAGTTTATGAGAACAGTGACCAAAGAAAATAAAAAAAAAAAACCACTTGATTTCAATCTCTAAAAATGAACGAAAGCACTCTCAACAAAAAATAAAACTTTCAAAAACCAGAGCTATTAAATTGTAGACTGCTTTCTTTCAGCACATTTGCTTTGTAAATGATCCATTCAAGTAATCCTTTCAAATATTTCCTAATGCAATTATCTTGCCTAATTTTGTATATTTTAAGCCACCCACTAATTTTCAAAAACTCCTAAATAGTGAAATGAAAGGGTCTAGAATAAGCTGAAGTGGCATAGAAATAATTTTGAGCTGAAGGCATTTTAGTTTTTGAAATCCTTTATCTGCCTAAAAGCAGAGCCTCCCAAAAGAACTCAGTAGACATAAATCCCTTCCCTGGGAGCAATTTTAATCCCTTCTGGGAGATGAGAAACCCACACCCAAACCAACTGTCATCAGACTATGGTATCTCCTGTCCAGTCTCCTAAGAACCAACTTATCTTTCAAAAATTGTTTTTCCAGAGTTTCCTTTCTCCCCTCTTCTAAAGTCATTTCTTCTCCCAGAAGTACCCTCTGGTCCTCCCCATCCTCTACTAAGACTGTATATAAGCCCCAAATTCTAACAACCTCTTTAAGTCACATTTCTTTGTGAACTCTCCTAAGTTCAGTTCAGTCGCTCAGTCGTGTCCGACTCTTTGCGACCCCATGAGTCACAGCACGCCAGGCCTCCCTGTCCATCACCATCTCCCGGAGTTCACTCAGACTCACGTCCATCGAGTCCGTGATGCCATCCAGCCATCTCATCCTCGGTCGTCCCCTTCTCC
>SJYX01023176.1:145708-184097 GCA_006410675.1 Oreotragus oreotragus
AATCCAAAAATTCCAGCTTCACGGTAGCAAATTAGAACTTCAGAATGGTGCTTATTTTATGTGAAATGTATAATTTACTGTAATAATGAAATGATAACATTAATGGGACTCACTAGGTATGAGAATTAACCAAGATGCTAATTCTTCATCTGACACCAGGTGGCAGACATTTTAACATTAAAATTAGCTATTTTAATAGATATTTCTCTAAATTCCTTGTTTCAGTGACTGCATACCTTTGAGGATCACATTACTTACAATAGGAATTCCCAAAGTGTCCCCATATTAAAGAGTGGTCCTAAAACCACTTACCAGTTGTGGTCACAAAGCCTTTGACCACTAACGTATGTATTGAACCTACCATGTGAGGTCATAGATACAGGCTGGGCATCACATGCTTTCAAGTCTAAGGATGTGGGTTAATATTAATCAGATATTCATCAAAGACTTAAAGAACTGAACATTTTATTTGCGTTACAAAGGAGAACCTCTGTAAGTTTTCTTTACACACCTCACAGATGAAACATGCCAGAAGACTTACAATAAGAAAATATCTCAAATATCTCAAATGCAAAGCACCTTACTAGATGCTGAAAGGCAGTGGCTCTCAACACGCCAGCAGGATGGTGTCTTGTATTCTTACTAAGTACTCACTGGGAAAAGACCCAAATTATAATGAAGTCAGTGTACCTTTAATGAAATTTGTGCTTTATTTGTCTCAAGAGCATCTACATACATTTGAAAATGAGTCCCACACTTATAAATATATACTCGGTACACATGGAAACAGAGCCTCTGAAATATCTCCTTGTTCTCAGAGGTCTGAGGCCCACACACTAGGAATCACTACAGTCTGTGACAGACAGAAAGATGACCGCCAGGAAGACACTGGAGACACTGTCCCTGACCTCAAGGAACCTTCTCTCCAGTAGAGATTTAACAAATCTCAAAACTAAGGTTTCACATAAGGTGGAGAGCGAAACACAAACCCAGGCCCAGCACGGTGTGGCCAAGGCTGAGGCTTCAGAGGAGAAGCTTTGATAAAACGATTCAGCCATTCTCATGCGAAGGTTACAGATGTCCTTGTGCGTGCCCATAACCAAGTGCTGATACATATGAAGATGCAAGAGACGGGACTCAGAAATAGCCTGTGGTTGCCCTGTTTTCTGTTCGGGAGATTTTGCCCACTAATATTCCTTGACAACAGCCAAAGATGTATGCTCCAACCCAAAGTGGCAATTAGTCCAATGCTTCACTCCAAATCAGGCAGCTCTGAGGCTGGGTTAAGCCTTACCCGCTAGGGAAGGACATTCTACTTCTTGTCAGCACATCCACCATCTCAGTGCTGGGACAAAACCCAGCTGATTTGGTAACAGTTACTTTTCAAGCTAATTGTGAGTCTATCCACCTGTGAGGTTACTTAGCAGTGGGCAGTCTGGAAAGGAAGCTTGAATACAAACCGCTCCACAGAAACACTGCCTTGTCAGTGGTAAGATTCTACTACAGAAGAAGAAATGGAGAAAATATTCAAACATCTTTACACTTAAATAGATTTTTTTTTAACTGGTACCACTAAATATGGGAAAAAAGCATGGAAAATTACTTAATGCATATCAATCCAACTGTCCAGCACAGTTAAAGGGTTTTTTGGTGAGGCAGTTGACTCATAAAAGCTTTCTCTGGTTCCTCTCCCCAGCCTCAGCTCTATAATTCCTTGACTGTATGAGTCATCATGAAAATTATGAAGATGACAAAAATACAAACAACCAACGAAAAGCTCATTTTATCCAAGATTCTCTTTCATTTAGGAACTAATTCATAAACACATTAGAAGAAAAATGTTCAAATTCAAGATAATAATGGGGAACAAGGAAAACTGTTTATTAAAGTCAATGCGTTCCTGACTAAAGAGTACTTGAAGCTTATCCTTTAGAAAAATTCAGAAACGCTTGAAAAGAAAAGACACAAAGAGCCAGCAGACGCCCCTCTTTCCTCTACTCCATGACCTTGGCAAGCTGTTTCCACGGAGACTGTTTTCTCATCTGTACAAGGAGTTCAGATAACTAGATGAGTGAGCTTCACAGTTTTCTAACATTCTCTGATTTTAAATTTGGAAAGGAAAGGCTAGATATTTTATTCTGCTTAACATTTCCCCAAAAGTTGCACATCAGAATCTATATGCCTAGTTAGAGATTTCTAGAAATTAATACTGTTACAGAGTTTCTAGACAATTAACAGTCAAGATGTGGTGCCCAACATACAACAAACAGGGCTTCCCTGGTGGCTCAGAGGTTAAAGCGTCTGCCCCCAATGCGGGAGACCCGGGTTTGATCCCTGGGTCGGGAAGATCCCCTGGAGAAGGAAATGGTAACCCACTCCAGTATTCTTGCTGGAGAATCCCATGGATGGAGGAGCCTGGCAGGCTACAGTCCATGGGGTCACAGAGTCAGACACAAGTGAGCGGCTTCACTTCACTTCACATACAATAAACAATCTTTGGACATGTGGTAGGCAGATTTCTAGGATGGTTCCAAGATTCCTGCCTCCTGAAATACATGCTTTGGACAGTTCCCTCCCCTGAGAATGGGCGAGACTGAGAAACAGGACAGGTTAATCACTTCTGTGATTAGGATACACTGTAAGGTGAAGGATTCTGTAGATTTAATTAAGATCCCTAATCAGTTAACCTTGTTGTTTTTCAGTTGCTCAGTCATGTCTGACACTTTGCAACTCCATGAACTGCAGCATGTCAGGCTTCTCTGTCCTCCACTATCTCCTGTAGTTTGCTCAAATTCATGACCATCGTGTCAGTGATGCTGTCTAACCATCTCATCCTCTGCTGCCCCCTTCTCTTTTTGCCTTCAGTCTTTCCCTGCATCAGGGTTTTTTCCAATGAGTCGGCTCTTCTCTGTTATCAGGTGGCCAAAGTATTGGAGCTTTAGCATCAGTCCTTGCAATGAATATTCAGGGTTGATTTCCTTTAGGCCTGACTGGTTTGATCTCCTTGCTGTCCAAGGGACTCTCAAGAGCCTTCTCCAGCACCCCAATTTGAAAGCATCAATTCTTCAGTGCTCAGCCTTCTTTATGGTCTAACTCTCATATTTGTATATGACTACTGGAAAAGCCATGGCTCTGACAATATGGACCTTTGTCGGCAAAGTGACATCTCTGCTTTCTATTATACTGTCTAGGTTTGTCATTGCTTTCCTTCTAAGGAGAAAGAGCCTTTTAATTTCGTGGCTACAGTCACTATCCACAGTGATTTTGAAGCCCAAGAAAATAAAATCTGTCACTGCTTCCACTTTCCCCCCCTTCTATTTGCCACAAAGTGATGGGACTAGATGACATGATCTTAGTTTTTTTCATGTTGAGTTTCAGGATAGCTTTTTCACTCTTTGAAAGAGAGATTACCCTGGATGGGTCTTACCTAACCAGGTGAGCCCTTAAAGGAGACAAGCAGCAGCAAACCAGCCTTGAAAAAGCAAGCTGCCATGTGTAAAAGGAGGGGACCACATGGCAAGGACCTAAGTACAGTCTCCAGAGCTGAGAGTGGTCCTGGCCAAGAGCTGGCAAGAAAACAAAGATGTTGGTCATACAACTACAAAGGGAATGAACTCTGTCAGCAATCACTGAGCTTAGAAAAGGACCCCAAGCCTCAGATGAGACTGCAGCCCTGGATGACACCTTGGCTTCAGCCTGTGAGGCTCTTAGCGGAAGACCCAGCTAACCCATACTCATAATCCAGACCCACAGGACCTACAGATGCTTGTGAGCATCTGTTAGTCAGCAATAGAAAATTAACATAGGACACTTAGACTTTGGGGAAGGCTTCCCTGTTAGCTCAGTTGGTAAAGAATCCACCTGCAATGCGGGAAATGCAGGAGATCCCAGTGCAGTTCCTGGGTCTGGAAGATCCACTGGAGAAGGGACAGGCTACCCACTCCAGTATTCTTGGGCTTCTCTTGTGGCTCAGCTGGTAAAAAATCCACCTGCAATGTGGGAAACTTAGGTTTGATCCCTGGGTTGGGAGGATCCCCTGGAGAAGGGAAAGGCTACCCACTCCAGTAATCTGGCCTGGAGAATTCCATGGACTCCAGTCCATGGGGTTGCAGAGTTGGACATGAATGAATGACTTTCACTAGACTTTGGGGAACAAAACCAGCGGCTGTTTCTCCATTTTACCACTAAGTGGACCTTTTCCAGGGTTTTCCAGTGCACATTTTCCTGGAAAGCACTGTCTGCTTCCTCATGACTTTTTTCTTCTGAATCCATTTTGGATTCATTGAGTCTTGTATAACCTTGGCCTGAAAGAGCAGTAGCCATTCCACTGTGGACATGAGATAAAAGGAAGAAGGTCTACATGTGGTCCAAAAAGGGATACAACAGAGCCAGTGCGTGTCCAATACAGTATGACAATTCAGTTCAAAGATATGTGACACTGTAGAGGGGAAGGTTTGGTACAGTTTCAAAAACTGTAGAAATTATAGTCCTAAAGTTAGATCCCTTCTCCATTTTGTGCAATCTAGTAGACAGTATTTACAGTCTCATAGTTTGATAGCTGCATATGGGCACAGAATAAAACTTTAAATTGTGCAGCTTTGGGATAAGGACCAAAAAAGCAGCAAGAAGCATCCAAAATTTACTATTTCTTAAACTCAGACTTTTTCTCAAGTCTATTCCAGCTCCCAGGCTTTTTTCTCGACTAGGAGAAATCTCAGGTTCCTAAAGCGGGATGGCAGAACCACCCGTGTCAGATTCACTTAAGGATAACTGCCAACATGGAGACTCCTGGGCCCCAAAGAGCCAAGAACTGGAATCTCTAGGGGGAAGGACCCCGGGAACATATACTTCAACATGCTGAGTCTTGCACAGTCATTCTGCAAGCCAGCAATCTAACTTGGATCTAATGGATGGTTAATTCCATCCATTTATAGATGAGGAACACAAGCCCAAGCAACGTGTTTACAGATACATGGTTAGCAAGGAGGAGAGCTAAAATTAAAATCAAGAATGTAAAATCTACTAACACAGACCAGGAAGCTGGAAATGAATCAATGTCCCTGTGTTTTCCACATTAATATTCTCCCCAATTAGTAGAGATAATTAAGCATTGAAGATAAAATGACTCTGTAGTGACAGAAATATGTAAACACATTAGAGGAAAAATTCCATTTCACCAAGATCTGTGATTAGTTAGCATGGTATGGCTGGTGCAAAATTTGACAGTACACTGAGTTATCATTGCAATGGTTTGAGAGGAAGGTTCTTCATTGAACCTTACCTTCCAACCGCCCATTAGCTCCAAACAAGGAGTGTCCATTCTGGTTTTAGGCGTGGTGTCTGCTCCCTGCAGACAACGAGTCTACCACGATGATGTGTGCAGGCTGTCCCTAACTCTCTCCAGGTCCGGTCCCCATAGTGCTTCCACTGCAGCAGCCACGCTCGGGCTTGGGACTACCCTTCCTTAGGTGCAGAGCATGCAGAAAAGTCGAGTCTGCCTTAAGATAGCCCCCAAGCTCGCTCAATCACCAACTAACCACAAGCTATTGTGGATTTATATGCATTCCTTCATTAGGATAGCACTTCAACATTATGTTAAAATCCTAACCCCCAGTTCCTTAGAATGTGACTGGATATAGAGATGGAGCCTTCAAAGAAGTAATTAAGGTTATATAAGGGTGTTAGGGTGAGCCCTAACCCAACAGGACTGGTGTCCTTACGAGAAGAAGGATACCAGGGGTGCATGGACAGCGGAAAGACTATATGAGAAGGAAGCAAGAGGGTGGCTATTTACAGCAAAGGAGACAGACCTCAGAGGAGATCAGGTCTCCCGCCAGCTTGACCTTGGACTCTCAGCCCGCAGAGCTGTGAAAAAATTCATTTCTGTTGTTTAAGCCAAAAGGAGAATGAAATACACATTTCTGTAAATCTTAGATATCAGGAACTAATAAACATTTTGCAAATGCTCTCTTCCTATTCTAGGAGGTAGGTAAATATTATTTGTCTCAGTAATAAACAGAGCAGCTACAGCTGACTTAGTACAATGTCACTAAGTCAGAGTCCAAATCCAGAATCCTGTATACTATTTTTTTTTTTCCAGAATCCTGTATACTGTTGATGTTGTGATCCCTGAATCATGAGTTCTCTTGTAAGAAAAGGGAAAAAAAAGGCATTCTTATTTCACAACACCGCTGGTGAGTTCACTGGTTAATGAAATGATCCAAAGAAAACCCTGGCTCGACAAGCATCTGGTTAGTACGCTGGGGGTGGACTAGTCCACAGATTCATAACTTGGTCTTGATCCTTGGAGGCAAAAGAAGGCAGCAGTGCAGAACGACCAGTGCAAGGGATCACTGGGTGAGGCTGGAAAACTGATGGCTCATCAGTCTCCATGAATCACACACACAGGAGGTCTTTCCCAGCCGTGCTAGGACAGTGATCAAGCAGAAAACCTACAGGGGGCCGACTACCTGGGAAGCCTGCCCGTCTCAAGATGGTCAGAGCTGGACCATAAAGAAGACTGAGCACCAAAGAATTGGTGCTTTTGAACTGTGGTGTTGGAGAAGACTCTTGAGAGTCCCTTGGACTGCAAGGAGATCAAATCAGTCAATCCTCGAGGAAATCAATCCTGAATATTCATTGGAAGGACCGATGCTGAAGCTCCAATACTCTGGCCACCAGATGAGTAGACCCGATTCTTTAGAAAAGACCCTGATGCTGGGAAAGACTGAAGCAGGAAGAGAAAGGGACCACAGAGGATGAGATGGTTGGATGGCATCACTGACTCGATGGACATGAGTTTGAGCAAGATCCAGGAGATGGTGAAGGACAGGGATGCCCGGCACGCTGAAGTCCATGGGGTCGCAAAGAGTCAGACATGACTGAGCGACACAACAAAAATAAAAGTTCAGGGAATTCCCTGGTGGTACAGCACTTAGGACTTGGTGCTTTCACTGCCAAGGGCCTAGGTTTGATCCCTGGTTGGGGAACTAAAATCCCATACGCTGTGTGGTGTGGCCAAAAAAAAATTTTTTTTAAGTAAAAGTTCAAGTCACTGGGGTTAGAATCAGGTATCTTTGGGTGAGTTCAAAGCTGCCTTTTCCTTTCAGGGATCTTAAAGGCCTACTTTAAGATGAGAGAATGGAGGGCAAAATAGATTTGGTAGAATTAAGCATGGAATTAAGGGGTTTGGAAGAGGGTATATGGTCACTGGTCAAATGAACTGTTCCACCAAGGAAGTCGAGGGCTGAGTAACAGGTTGGGGGTCAAGGAGGTAGTGTTTCCTGACATCCCTACTCAAGGGCATCTTGCTGTGTTCTAACACTGCAGGCTCTCCGTTCATGTGGGTCACTGCAGAGTGAGTGATGGGTTCTATACTGTCCAGTCTCCTGGAGCCTGAAGAGGTGAAATGACAGCAAACAAGTAGCAAAGAGGCAGAGAAAATCTGCCCAGAGGAAGCTGGGAATTGAGCGTTGCTGCTTCTTCCTCCTCCTCCTTCTTCTTTTTTTTTTTGGTAGAAGGAATAGTTTCTAGTAGACATGTTAATATACTGCAGCATTCATATGATGGGGAATACAAGAAATTAATAATAAAACACATTTTAACAGATTTTTTTTAAAAGACACTATCATCATGATGAATACCATATTTAATATTCTTGCTGAGACTCACACACAAGGAAACAGATTCGGGAATCCACTGTTTGTCACAGCTTTGTTTACAACAGCAAACTTTCTTGGCAGCGGTATCTGTCAAAAAATTCTTTATCTGAATAACTCCTCTAGAAAAATACTTGCACATATTCATGAGATGCCTAACAGTAGTCACAGAAGACTAATTTGTTATGAGGAAAACAAGAACAAATCTAAGGCCTGGCAATAAGGAACAATAAAATAAAGGTAATGTACCTAAATCTGAGATTATTATGCAGCAGAATGAGGAGGTCTTTGTCCGGAACGTGGAGTCTTGAACTAGACTTCCTGTATTCTAATCCCAGCTCCACAGACGCCTCTTACAAGGTTTACGACCATGAACAAGGCTGTAACAAGCAGTGGTCCGTGGATCGCTGTTTCCCTGTTTTAAGAGACTGGCTATGTGACCTTAGGAAAATTCTGTAACCTCTCTAGGACTCAATTTCCTTCATAATGTAAAATGCAAATAATAAGAGTGGTCTTCTTATAGGGCTCATGGGAGGTTTAAAAGTAAAGTGCTTAGAACACTGCCTGACATAGAGTAAGGGCCACTTAAGTGTTAGTTTTTAGTAACACTATTCCCCAATACATGTTGTGTGTTGAAGGGGAATGCAGGGGAGAAAAACACTTATAGATTATCTCATTTATACAAAATAAAACCAATAAGCCACAACACAGCTCTCTTTCCCCCTGTTCTCCTCCCACTCCAACACACACACACATACACACATACACACACACACACACAGAGCTCCCCTCCAAGGAAGAGAGATGGGGGAATAGGAATGGGTGTGAGAGGAAATTCTGACTTACACGTCTAGCCTTCAGAATTGTGTGAATCTTTTGGAACCTGAATCATCTACACTGGCTTTCTCCAAGTTCTTACCTCCTACTCACTCCTAACGCTACATCAAACTGCATTCCGCTCATATCACATCTCCAAAATTACTCTCCTCTAGTCATTAATAACCTCTCACTGGTAAAAGGAAAATGCATTTTTCAATTCTCATTTTATTCTCATTCTTTATGTCTTTCAACACTCTTTTAAAAAGCAGCTTCCAGGAAACCACACCTTTCTGTCCTGCTCTGCTCCCATATCCCGTCTCCTCGACTTTCTCCTGCCCTCCACGGCAGCCTTGTGCCTTGAAGGCTGATGCATAGGCCCTTTCTCTGTACTCTTGAGTCAACTTGCAGGCAACTTTCTCAGTACCCAAGGCTCCTGTTATGATTTCTAGGGACATTCCTCTCACACTTACGCCTCCACTCCAGATCCTTCCTGAGCTGCCCACTGGGCATCGCCGTTTGGATATTTTGAACAACTTATCGTGTTGAGGCCCAATCCTCCAGCCTCCATCCTTCCTTATCTCATCCCTCCAGTTATGGAAGCCACATACTCAGGGCTCCTCCGGACAAATCCCTCTTCTTCACAGTGGATTACTCTACCCCCTTTTCATCCACCTCCTCCCCTCCCTCCAAATCTCAATTATTACCTTCTTTAGGCTAAAACAATCTCTCACCTGTGACTCTGTGATTGCCTCTTAACTGGATTCCAGACTTTACCCTTCCTCTCAGAGGTTCTTAACCAGGGTCCATGGACTCCAGAAATATTACATTTTAATTTTCATTCATCTCAGACTGAAATTTAGCATTTCAATGAGTCATGAACATTAGCAACAAACCATGCTAGTATTAATATTAGCAGAATGCTGATATTAAATAGTATTGGGAGAACACCAATATTCCAAATACTGCTGTGATTTTGCCAACAAAAGAAATCAGTTATTTTTGTATAACATGACAAATGTTAGCTATATTGTTTACTGTCATTATTACTTTGAAACCGCGGTGGCTATTAGACTCCCCACTAAATCTGACTATGTAATGCATTGAGAAGCACATACACCATGACATCACATGTGTATTTAACCTTTTGACAATTATATTTCAATACAGTTGGTCTCCTTTGTAACCCTTTGTGTTTTATGTTATAGATTTTAAAACATTAGAGTTTTCCTTGAGCATCACCAAACAGCTCAATAAAAGTCAAGAACTCCTGATAGCTAATTTTCACACCATGGTCAAAATTATTCTCTCAAAACACAAATCTTATATCACCTTCACGTTGTCAATGTAACCATCACCTGGCCTCCCACTCTCTTGTTAATAAAAACTACTCAATAATCTGGCCCCTCCCTACCTCTGACCTCACCTGGCAACAACCCCTTGCTGGCTAGGCTGTAGCCACACTAACTGCCTTTAGGCAATTCAGGTTTGCCATCCTCCATCTGCCCCAGGGGCTTTGCTTCTCTGTCCACTCATCCCTATCTATTGCCTCCACCTGTTGACACAGCTAACTCTTTCCAACCTTCAGACCTCCCTTAAACATCTCCTCAGGAAGGCTGTCCTGGGATCCCCAAGGCCACGCTTTCCCTTGGCTCTGCAGTCAGGGCTACCAGAAGTTTCTCCCCATAGCACTTTTCACAGTTAGTATAATCTACTCTCCTCTGTGAAGACATCAGTTCCACAAGACAGGAACCATGAGTGCTTTGGCTCTATTTTACTGAAGACCATAGCTAGAAAATCAATTAACATGTCCAATAAATGAGTGGCAGAAAAAAACCAACCTAAATATCCAATGATGAAAATAATTAAATAGGTGATGGCATTACATAACCCAAGTTACTAGGCAGCTTTTAAAAATAATGTAGTAGAAGTATACTTGCTGACACGAAAATTTATCATTATATCTAATATTTAATGTAATAATAATTGTAAGGGGCAAGCTACCAAGCAATTGTTCGGCAATTTCATCTTTATTAAGAAGGAAAAAAACAGATATATAAACATATGAAAAGATAGTGCCACAGAACAAAGTCTGAAAGGACAGTCATAAAATACCTAATAGTCCTTACCTCTGGGTAGCAGAGTTGGAAAAGATTTTAAATTGTACATTTATGTCTACTTTGTGTCTCCCTATCTAACCCTGTCTTCAATGAACACTTATGCAGTTAATAAATTTTTTAAATTTCAAGCTATCTGCTTAAGTTAATTATTTTTTAAAAATAATTAAACAACCCACAGGTGGTAAGCTATGTTTAATTAACTAGGATCCATAGCAGCGAGATTTATCTTAGGAGATAAGCAAAACTTTTCAAGAGGGTAGAATAAAGGACTGCAGAATCTAAATATACACCTGACAGTCAGCACAGTGTCCACGGTAAGATAACTAATATGAGGACAGGTCTTTTCAAGTTAGGATTGATTTCATTATCTTGTAAAATCCACTTTAGTTATAGTAAGTTTCATGTTCAACATATTGACTACTCTACAAACCACAATAAAAGAAAAGATAAAAATCATGGCAATTTCTGTTACTATTAAAGGCAGATTTCTTACTAGATACACTGAAATTACAGTAATTTTTTTTTCAACCTGCTACAATTTAACCACGTTATATCTCTAAGTATTAAACCAATAAAAAGATAAGATTAATTAATTTGAGATAGAGTGAAGCTGGGTAAAATGATGAACATTAATAATTTCTGGAAAGTTGAGCAAAGTAGCATTTACAGATACATGTCAAACTGAGAGATGGATCATGGGTAATGATGATCTTCAGATCCATTTGCTATTTCATTACAGCAAAAAGTTACTTTGCCCTGCACTAGTGGGCTGGCTGGAATGAACTTGCTGATTCATATTATCTTGAGTACAGACTTTTTCTACTTGGATAATTTAATAGGCTGTCCCAGAGAAGAAATTAGTGACACATGAAGGAGAAAAAAGAAGTTTTCTAAAAGACTCTAGTTCTGTTTGAAAACCTTCAGGCTCCATGGATCACAATTTCCAAGCCTCACCACTCAGACCATAGGAAAGCTAAGAACTTTGTTTTGAGACCACTCTTAAAGCTACTCCATCAATTCAAAAATGCTCATTTCCTTTTTTTACGATTTCCTCACTGCCAGCCCAACAAAATAATAAGGTAAAAAATAGAGTTCCAAAACAATCCAGAAGCAAGCTTTAACCAAAAATATACCATAGGTAATAAGAGATTACTTACAACCTCTCGCTGGGACAATGCAATCCACTCTCAGCTGATCTGTAACCAGCATCCTTCAGGTTTTTGAGCTACATTTCTCAGCAGCTTCCTACCCTTCTCATGCCTCCAAATCAGCTCCTCATTTCAAGTAAGGCAAACAGTTTTGTGTATAAATAAGGATTTAGTTAATTAGCTCAAGCAGAATCCATTTAGTAGGGAAGAATGAAATCACCTCTCCCATGCACCTGGGACTGGACATCACATTGCTGAAGCTCCACATGAAATGGCATCAATGCCTCCCTGTCTGGATGGGCTGGGAACACAGCAGCTAAGAAAAGTGCATTCACCACTGAGCTGCTTCCAGCTTGAAAGACACTGATGCATGATCTGACTTATTCCTTTAAGAGAACAGATCAAGAACCAGGGCATTTGGACCATGAATCTATTATATTAATCCATCACCCATGATTGATACTAAGTAGCCACCCAAACAGCAAAAACTCCTCACATACACATTTCTCTTAGACCAAAAGAAGCCATTCAAAAAGAAGATCTTCACTGCAAATTGTCTGGCTAAACATGGAGGAGAGAAAGGGAAGAAATAATGAAAAATAATAAAGATAAATTTAGGAGACACAATTCTTCCCGGGGCTTTTAAACTTCAGTACTTCACAGGAGCAAAACAGGAATGGTAGAAATTGATTTTTGTGAAAGGCTATTAAAGAGAGTGCTGTTCTCATCAGAAAGTCCCTCCCCTTTTTAACCATAATCAATAATTTAAAGCAAAGCCAAGAATCACGTCAGCCAAAATGACCAAGAAAACTTTTTTGTGCACAATGTAGGAGTAAAATTAAATTAGTGTCCGTTAAGAAATTACTATTCTTCAGAGAATTAGTAGGTAAAAATATTAACTCTTTTTCACAGTGTGCCAATATACTAACTTGAAAAGTTTAGTAATAAATAATAAGATATCAAGTATATGTATCAGGTGCTAAATAATAAGATACCAAGTATATGGATCAAAAGAATAATCAATTTATCTTTTATATTACTTGGACATTTGATTTACTGTCAAAGTTTAAAAGGTTGATTTGGAATTTGATAGGGACAAAATATACTTCAGAACATGGCCATGTAATTATCAAAAGCTGTTTCCTTCCTCAGTTCAGCAAATTTCTTAAAGTTATAAAATGACCAGCAGGAAGCTCTGATGGTTTGATTACAAATTATCCTGAGTCAGTTCTTTATTTTACTGTTCCTTGTTTTCTTTAGGTAATGATTTGTACCCTAAGGGATAAGAAGGTCTATTTCACAGGCCTTTTTTTTTTTTTAGATCCGACATTCCATTCTAATGACTAATTCTTTGAAACGTATTTAAAATTAAGATAGTCATCACTTCTCAAAACGAAGGATTGAACATACTGCGTACAATTTGTAACTAGGGCATGAGAATTCTCATGGTGTTTCTGGCTGGTGATCACAAAATGGAAAAAGTTAGTAGATACGTACCACGTTTGTGACTGCCCCTGGTTCTAGAAATCTTTTTTAAGAATGGTTCTGTGAGCCTCCCAAGATGAAATAAAAGCAAAAACAAACAAATGGGACCTAACCTAACTTATAAGCTTTTGCACAGCAAAGGAAACCATAAACAAAATTAAAAGATAACCTAATTATTAGAGATATACAAATTAAAACTTACAATGCGACATCATCTCACACCAGTTAGAATGACTATCAATTCAAAAGCCTACAAATAATAAAGGTTGGAGAGGGTGTGGAGAAAAAGGAACCTTCTTACACTGTTGGTGGGAATGTAAATCGGTGCAGCCACAATGAAAAAGACTATGGAGGTTCTTTGCTGCTTTTAAGTTACTTCAGTCGTGTCCGACTCTGTGTGACCCCATAGACGGCAGCCCACCAGGCTCCCCCGTCCCTGGGATTCTCCAGGCAAGAACACCGGAGTGGACTGCCATTTCCTTCTCCAATGGAGGTTCTTTAAAAAACTAAAAATGCAGTTACCCTATGATACAGTAATCCTACTCTTGGGCATATATCTGGCAAAGATGAAAACTCTATTTCCAAAAGACACATGTGCCCCAATGTTCATAGCAGCATTATTTACAAAAGCCAAGACATGGAAACAGCTATATGTTCATCAACAGAGGAATGGATAAAGAAGCTGTGTGTGTATCTACCTATCTATATCAACGTATATAATGGAATATTACTCAGCCATTAAAAAGAATGAAACAATGCTGACTGCAACACGGATGGACCTAGAGACTACAAGTAAATCAGACAGAGAAAGACTAATATCATATGATATCACCTACGTGTGCAATCTAAAAGAGGATTCCAGCACAGATATATTCACAAAACCAAGAGACACAGAACACAAACGGATGGTTATCAAAGTGGAAGCAGGGGATAAACTAGCAGTTTGGAATTAATGTGTAACAATTTGGTTTATTAAAAATGGATAAACAAGGATCCATTGTATAGCATGGGGGAACTATGTTCAATATCTTGTAATAACCTATAACCAGAAAGAACCTGAAAAAAGATAGATACACACACACACACACACACAAATACAAAACAGATCCACTTAGCTGTACACCAGAAACTAACATAACATTGTAAATCAACCATACTTCGATTTAAGAAAAAACAGAAGAAAAAAGAATGATTCTGTGATTCCAAGAACCTAGTGGATTCATCCTAAGCATGTGCTTAATGACCATCTCTCTGGATGGAGAAAGGAACAGAATGGAATTAGAGTGGATAAAATCTAAAGTCCCTTCAAATTCCAAGTTCTACGGTCTTTCACTACAGTAAAATGAGACTTTACATTCAGACATCAGCATTCATCAGACAAAATGACTCTCTCCAAACTTCAATTTCCATGTCTGAAAAAAATGGAAACTATTATATCCAGGAATATCTTGTGAGCTGAATGAGATACTGGATGTGAACACACTGTTCATATAGTGGGCGAGAAACAAATGGTCACCATGACTAAGTGACTGTGCCCCAGGATGATTCAAAGCCAATTCTAACATGAATTTCAAAGCAGTGTCATAGCTGCACACACAGTCCAACAGTGGCAGAACCAGACCTGACCCAAGGGTGATATTCTGACCGCATCTGTGCTGAAAACCCTTATTTCTTTTCCTTCCCACTGTGGGAATTCAGTTCCCCAACCAGCGACTGAGCCTGTGCCCCCTGCAGCAGAAGCAGCATGGAGTCGTAACCACTGGACTACCAGAGAAGTCGGAAAGTCCTTATATTTCGATACCCACTATATTTGAACGTAAACGATTAAAGCTTAATTCCTCCCAACAATCCATTTTTTTGGTTTGTAAATGCCAGACATGGTACACATACAATTAACATTACTGTAAAGAATGCTAAATAAATGAAGTTTTCTTTTTCTCCTGTCCAGAATCTTTTCCTAGGTTTGTCAATGTTTATATAGTAGATGAGAAACAAATGGATTTTTCAGTAATACAGAAAAGAGAGAGGAGGTTGATAATGAAGCCACCTTTTCTACCTCATTTACCGCTGCACAGGATTAAGAGTCATGTGATCATTATTACCTGCTTGGAGTTTCAAAGGAGGTAGCTATCTCATGATGCCTTGCCTTTCCCTGCATTTTCCAGGGCTCTGGGGGCAGACGGAAAGTCACACTCAGCTCAGACAAGATGCTTCCTCGCCTCACCTCTTCACAGAAGCATACCAGAATGGATATGAAAGATGCCTTCCAGAGGTGGATTTTTCGCTGCAGAAAGGTTTCATTTCCAGAAAGCAAAACCAAAATCTCTGCATCTAAAATCTATGTTCCTAAAAATTATGGCTTTCCTTTCATTATTTAGCTTTTATAAAAAAAAAAAACAATGTGCAGATGAGCTTAATGGAAATCAATAAAATGAAAGACTTTTTAATTTCCCTTGAGTCGAGTAGAAAGTACAATTTTTCCCCAAAGCCATCCCAAGTGTGTTGGATTTTCAAACTAGCTACATATTTACTTTGTTGCTAATATGCCTGTTTGTTTATTTATCCTCTCATTACTCTAGTAAATGATTTAGAGTAACTCACAGAAGTGCCTGCATCACACAGACATTATAAAACCTCCCACTAAATCCTGGTCTCTGCTATGCTGAGCTGTAGTGATCACTGTGTCACAAAGGCTTCATCTGAAGGGGG
This sequence comes from Oreotragus oreotragus, assembly GCA_006410675.1. Taxonomy (NCBI): domain Eukaryota; kingdom Metazoa; phylum Chordata; class Mammalia; order Artiodactyla; family Bovidae; genus Oreotragus; species Oreotragus oreotragus. Next base: position 161,645 of record SJYX01023176.1, read on the forward strand.
ATGCATCTGCTCTCGGGGGTGGAGGGGGTGGTTGGGGGTGCTGTCACAGACGCCACATTCACAGAAGAAATAGCATGCCATCTCACTTTCTAATCCAATGGCAACAAAGATAACAATCACTGGGTATTCAGGAAGAGCAAATCCTGGCCTCAAAGAGATCTTCAGTGGATTGTCTGCTCAAGTAGAAAAGAAAAGAAGAAAATGAAAGAACACATTTAGTTCAATTCAGTCATTCAGCCATGTCTGACTCTTTGCGACCCCATGGACTGCAGCACGCCAGGCCTCCCTGTCCATCACCAACTCCCAGAGCTTACTCAAAGTCATGTCCATCCAGTCGGTGATGCCATCCGACCATCTCATCCTCTGTCGTTCCATCCTCCTCCTGCCTTCAATCTTTCCCAGTATCAAGGTCTTTTCCAAAGGGTCAGTTCTTTGCATCAGGTGGCCAAAGTATTAGAGCTTCAGCTTCAGCATCAGTCCTTCCAATGAATATTCAGGACTGATTTCCTTTAGGATGGACTGGTTGGATCTCCTTGCTGTCCAAGAGACTCTCAACACCACAGTTCAAAAGCATCAATTCTTTGACACTTAGCTTCCTTTATAGTCCAACTCTCACATCCATACATGACTACTGGAAAAACCATAGCTTTGATTAGAGGGACCTTTGTTGGTAAAGTAATATCTCTGCTTTTTAATATGCTGGCTAGGTTGGTAATAGGTTTTCTTCCAAGGAACAAGCGTCTTTTAATTTCATGGCTGCAATCACCATCTGCAGTGATTTTGGAGCCCAAGAAAATAAAGTTTCTCGCCGTTTCCATTGTTTCCCTATCTATTTGCCATGAAGTGATGGGACCAGATGCCACGATCTTAGTTTTCTGAATGCCAAAATTTAAGTCAGCTCTTTACTCCCCTCTTTCACTTTCATCAGGAGGCTCTTTAGTTCTTTTCTTTCTGCCATGAGGGTGATATCATCTGCATATCTGAGGTTATTGATATTTCTCACAGCAATCTTGACTCCAGCTTGTGATTCATCCAGCCCAGCGTTTCTCATGATGCACTCTGCATATAAGTTAAATAAGCAGGGTGACAACATACAGCCTTGAAGTACTCCTTTCCCAGTTTGGAACCAGTCTGTTGTTCCATGTCCAGTTCTAACTGTTGTTTCTTGACCTGCATACAGATTTCTGAGGAGGCAGGTCAGGTGGTCTGGTATTTTCATCTCTAGAAGAATTTTCCACAGTTTATTGTGATCCACAGTCAAAGGCTTTGGCATAGTCAATAAAGCAGAAGTAGATGTTTTTCTGGAACTCTCTTGCTTTTTCAATGATCCAGCAGATGTTGGCAATTTGATCTCTGGTTCCTCTGCCTTATCTAAATCCAACCTGAACATCTGGAAGTTCACGGTTCACATACTGTTTAAGTCTGGCTTGGAGAATTTTGAGCATTACTTTGCTGGCATGTGAGATGAGTGCAATTGTGTGGTAGTTTATACATACAACATGCTAAAACTATGTCAATTATCAAAGAAGAGGTCCAAAAGATGGACCTGAGAAATTAGTGCTCCAGAAACATGCCTCATGCCCCTTAGTATTCCCTGCTCAAACATCTTTCAACCACATTTTCAGGAAAAGTGGAAAAAAAAAAAAAAAAAAGGGAACATCTGGTGTAAATCTTCATCATTTCAGTTGCCCAACTATGTAATTTTAGTCATAATTCATATAGCTTTCTGAGCTTCATTGGAAGGAAGGAAGGAAGGAGGGAGGGAGGTCTTCCCTGTAGCATTATGGTAAAAATTAAATTCCCTCAAGCTGGGATAGAGACTAACACACAGTAGGTATTCAAGAAATGGTGGCAATTAACACTCCAGAAAAACATCTATTTCTGTGTTATTGACTATGCCAAAGCCTTTGACTGTGTGGATCACAATAAACTGTGGAAAATTCTGAAATAGATGGGCATATCAGACCACCTGACCTGCCTCTTGAGAAACCTGCATGCAGGTCAGGAAGCAACAGTTAGAAGTGGACATGGAACAAAAGACTGGTTCCAAATAGGAAAAGGAGTACGTCAAGGCTGTATATTGTCACCCTGCTTATTTAACTTATATTCAGAGTACATCATGAGAAACGCTAGGCTGGAAGAGGCACAAGCTGGAATCAAGATGGCCGGGAGAAATATCAATAACCTCAGGTATGCAGATGACACCACCCTTATGGCAGAAAGTGAAGAAGAACTAAAGAGCCTCTTGATGAAAGTGAAAGAGGAGAGTGAAAAAGTTGGCTTAAAGCTCAACATTCAGAAAACTAAGATCATGGCATCTGGTCCCATCACTTCATGGCAAATAGATGGGGAAACAGTGGAAACAGTGGCTGACTTTAATTTTCTGGGCTCCAGTATCACTGCAGATGGTGATTGCAGCCATGAAATTAAAAGACGCTTACTCCTTGGAAGGAAAGTTATGACCAACCTAGACAGCATATTAAAAAGCAGAGACATTACTTTGCCAACAAAGGTCCATCTAGTCAAGGCTATGGTTTTTCCCGTAGTCATGTATGGATGTGAGAGTTGGACTGTGAAGAAAGCTGAGTGCCGAAGAATTGATGCTTTTGAACTGTGGTGTTAGAGAAGACTCTTGAGAGTCCCTTGGACTGCAAGGAGATCCAACCAGTCCATCCTAAAGGATATCAGTCCTGGGTGTTCATTGGAAGGACTGATGTTGAAGCTGAAACTCCAATACTTTGGCCACCTGATTTGAAGAGCTGACTCATCTGAAAAGACCCTGATGCTGGGAAAGACTGAGGGCAGGAGGAGAAGGGGACAACAGAGGATGAGATGGCTGGATGGCATCACCAACTCAATGTACATGAGTTTGGGTAAACTCCAGGAGTTGGTGATGGACAGGGAGGCCTCGTATGATGCAGTTCATGAGGTTGCAAAGAGTCAGACACGACTGAGCTACTGAACTGAACGCTCCCATAAAATGAGGATTGTCAATGGTGTTTCATAAGTGAAGAGAGTAAACTCCTAAAAGGTAATCAATGATTCTCAACCTTGTCTGCATGATGGAATTATCTGGAGAGCTTTGAAAAATATTGATACCAGAGCTTTAAATAAATATTGTTCACAGACCAATGAAATCAGAGTCTATGGTAGGAATGCCCCAGCATAAATAATTCTCACAGCTAAGAGATTATATCGTAGGCCAGAGTGAGAATCACAGAGTTGAATCCTTAGCAAGGACAGCTCCACATCTTTTCTTATACTCATCCTATGCTTATCTGTCATACGTCTTTGCTACACCTGTTACACCAATAGTCTCAAGAGTGGGAGTGGTACAATATGGAAGCAACCCAAGTATCCATCAACAGATGACTGGATAAACAATATGGGGAACACACACGAGATGGAATGTGACTCAGCCTTAAAAAGTAAGGACATTCTGACACTTGCTAGACATGATTCAACCCTGAGGTCACGATGCCAAGTGGGATAAGCTAGTCACAAAAGACCGACACTGTGTGTTTCCAGTTACATGAGGCAACCAGGGGAGTCAAAATCATAGAGACAGCAAGTAGAATGATGGTCGTCAGAGGTTGGGAGAAGTTAAGGGGGTTACTATTTAATGAATACAGTTCCAGGTTTACAAGAGTTCCAGGGATGGGTGGCAGTGACAGTCACAAAAATAAGAGTGTACTTAATATAACTGATCTATAAATTTAGAAATGATTAAGATGGCATACTTTGTGTTATGGGTATTTTATCACAATTTTTTTTTAAAGTGGGAGTTGTGCAAGATACTCCACTGGGATTATAAAGAAAATATATCTTCTATTTACAGTTAATTGTACTGTATATTTTTTTAAATTTTAATTGGAGGCTAATTAATTTACAATATTGTGGTGGTTTTTGCCATACATTCACAAGAATTAGCCATGGGGTACGTGTGTTCCCCATCCTGACCCTCCCTCCCACCTCCCTCCCCATCCCATCCCTTGGGGTCATGCTGAATCTATGCATAAAGCATATTAGTATGTTGCAAATCTATGGGGTTTATAAACATACACACATATGATTACAATGTATATTCAAATATCAGAGAGGATAATGAAAAAAGTTTGGAAAACAGTTGATTCCCTAGGAAGAAATGTGAATCCCAATGCCACCTTAGAAGGCTGGCCTGAAACAGTGTACAGTTTACAGGCTAGAGGAGGGCAGGTGTGGAAGGAAGGTGGCCTTATAGCACACAAGCAACCTGAGCAACGTGAGACATTCATCTGACAGAGCAAACACTGGATTTCCAATCCATAAAATCTATTTTAGTGTAAGTTCCATTCTGCTGGTTATAAAATAACAACTTAGACCAATGTTAATACCAAGTCAAAGGAATCACCAACAAGCATTACTAAATTTTTTAGGAAATAGGTATTTATTGATTCCTACCATGTGCCAGGAATATACTTTACATATATACACAATTTGCGTGGATTGTAGCACATACACTTTCCACATATTATTAGCTCAATCAATCATCACAGGAATTTTATGAGGAAGGTGACATGAACTCACTTTACAAATGGAGAAACTAAAGTCTTGTGTGTGTGCATGCTAAGTTGCTTCAATTGTGTCCAACTCTTTGTGACCCCATAGACTGTAGCCACCAGGCTCCTCTGTCTATGGGATTCTCCAAGAAAGAATAATGGAGTGGGTTGTCATGCCCTCCTCAAGGCATCTTACTGAGCCAGGGATCAACCCACCTCTCTTATGTCTCCTGGATTGGAAGGTGGGGTTCTTTATGGGCACCACCTGGGAAGCCCATATTTGAGTCTAAATACCACTCTTTTTCCCACTACATGATCAGAATGTGGTGAGAGTAAGAAATGCATTTTCTCATCATAATCCAGTAGCTATACATGCATTTATCCAACTGTAAAAATTGTCTCACAAAATAATACTTACCCTAAAATGATAGACTTTGACTAGATTGTTACTCAGCATCACAGAAACATTCTAGCTGTATTAGGTGTCTAACCTGAGACAAGTGTTCATTTTACAAAAGTGCCAAGGATGAGTAGTGAAATTCATCCAAAGTTGATAATTACTCATGAAAGCTCATGCCATACCATCTTATACCAAAAAGAAAAAAAAAAAAAGAACTTAGCAAACAGCTCAACATTTCATTTGCTTACCATTTCAAACCTTCCAGACTCCCAAAAGGCTCTTGAGAGAACTATGCAAGCTCTTGGGAGAAATGCTTTGGCTAGACAGAATCCAGACCAAACATGCCATCACGCAGGAAATGCATGGTGGGTCCAAAGGCATCCATGTGGGCAAAGTAAGGCAGGTTAAACAGTGATTTATTCTAGCCCAAACTACATTCATCATTTTAAAACTATGTTTCACCATGTTACTCCAAACTGTATACGGCATCTTCTCTTCCACTTCTGCCAAGGAAAGCAAAGACTGAGATTCAGCTCATAAAGCTCTAAATAGGGTTTATATGAACTATGAAGAAAAGTGGAGGAAAAGATAAGCAAGAAGAAATTCTGAATAGTGAGGGGAGGGTGGAGGGTTTAGTTGGCTGACTATAAACAGATTTCTGGTAATTTTAAATCAGGCTCTGATTTTTAGATTTATTTGGCTTCCTCGTATTGATAGAGTCTTCTGGAGAATGTCTTGCACTCTGAAATGTTCATACCCCTATTAACATTAACCAGTTCTTTCTTAAGTGTAAGAATACAACCTACAAAACACTTTAAATGAAATTATAGTAGGCCAAAGTAACTTATAATGAATGATCCTGATCTTTTTTTAAAAAACATATGCCAAGAACACAGGAAAAAAATATACATGAAGTTCTAACTATAGTAATTTTCTCCTGCTTCTTGGTACTGAGTCTGAAGTGATATGATTTTATTTGTTCTTTTTTGGTAAATGAGGGGAGAAAAAAAGTAAAACGCACAGAAAAGCTCTAGACTTTTTAACTTCTCTTTCCAAGATAGATGCACTTTTAAATTTACAGCTTTGAAAATTCTCTTTCCTGAATTATAGTTTATCCCTTGGGTTTCCAGGTTTCTTTTAGAATCTTCAGAACAACAGAAAGTATTTTCCAGCTGAGGATTCTACTCATTTCAGCCTTTCATAAGGTGGATTGAGGCTTCTCTTAAGAATCTTCTTTGAGACTGTTCAAGATAGTCTGAATCATAAAGTTATAAACCCTACCAGGTGATAGAACTCTACAACCAGGAGAACATTTGTTTTAATCCTGACTCTCTCTACTTTTCTCTCTCTCCAACACAGCACATGCCGTAAGTTCATACTGAAAGTAATGGTGTGAAAACTGTCAATTAAGGTAAAAAAAAAAAAATCAAAAATAAAGCACCTTTGCTAACCTAGCTAATATTCAGAACACCTTTGCTAACCTAGCTAATATTCAGAACACCTTTTTGCAAATGAAAAGTATGATACTTCATCTGACTGGTTATCAACACAGATATTTAGTTCATTTTAGCAGCTACAGACTCCTGATACAATTCAACAACATCTTCAGTATCTCCTGTAGAGTACTCTTGGATGACTCACAAATATCAATACATAGTGAGAATAATAAGGGGCTTCCCTAGTAGCTCAGCTGGTAAAGAATCCACCTGCAATGCAAGAGATCCCGGCTCGATTCTTAGGTTGGGAAGATCCCCTGTAGAAGGGAAAGGCTACCCACTCCAGTATTCTTGGGCTTGCCTGGTGGCTCAGATGGTAAAGAGTCTGCCTGCAGTGCGGAAGACCCAGGTTCGATCCCCGGGTTGGGAAGATCCCCTGGAGGAGAGCATGGCAACTCACTCCAGTATTCTTGCCTGGAGAATCCCCGTGGACAGAGGAGCCTGGCGCGCTACAGTCCACGGGCTAAAGAGTCAGACACGACTGAGCAACTAAGCACACAGTGCAGTGAGAGTGAGAGCAAACTGACACTTGGCAAGTTGTCTCAATGAGAGCATGGGATGGCGGCTGGGTAAAAACACCGGGACTCTAGGCAAGTGACCCTGGGGTGTGGCTGGGAGGGTCAAGGGCAGAACCCAGACCTCCTGATGCCCAGACCCAGGTGACCTCACCACCCTCAGGATGCACTCCTCTGTCCCAGCTTTCCAATTAAGGTTGGTCCTCACAGGCAAACCAAACTCTACAGGACCTTGAAGGAAAGCAGACCAGCCTTCTATCTGCCAGGACTTTATTAAAACGGTATTCTTGTCTACACACTTAGTTTGTGTTTGTGTGTACAATCCTAGTCCCTCTTATGCACATCCAGTGCCCGTGCTGTGTGCTCCACACACCTGACTCCATTTAATCCTCACAGCCACCAACGAGGCAGGCACCGCTATAACCTCATTTTACAGAAGGAGAAATGCATGATGCTAAGTGATTCAGCAAGTCATCCATTAAACAAGGACAGAGTTGGGATTTTAAATATTCAACCTGTAGGCAGCATCAAAGTTTGTGTCACAGACCCATTTCAGAGTCAAGAACCAGAGAAAAGACTTCTACTGGCTTAATTTTTGGAGCCTACAGTAATTAAGAACACCTCTTGCGTCTACCAAAACCAAAACAAAGCATTGTTTTTAAAAGGAAATGTATTTAACATGCTTTTCATTAGAATTATAATTCTTGTTAAATTTTGGCAGATCAGTACTAACTCTAAGAGGAACACGGCATTTTAAACACAAANTACTTCATCTGACTGGTTATCAACACAGATATTTAGTTCATTTTAGCAGCTACAGACTCCTGATACAATTCAACAACATCTTCAGTATCTCCTGTAGAGTACTCTTGGATGACTCACAAATATCAATACATAGTGAGAATAATAAGGGGCTTCCCTAGTAGCTCAGCTGGTAAAGAATCCACCTGCAATGCAAGAGATCCCGGCTCGATTCTTAGGTTGGGAAGATCCCCTGTAGAAGGGAAAGGCTACCCACTCCAGTATTCTTGGGCTTGCCTGGTGGCTCAGATGGTAAAGAGTCTGCCTGCAGTGCGGAAGACCCAGGTTCGATCCCCGGGTTGGGAAGATCCCCTGGAGGAGAGCATGGCAACTCACTCCAGTATTCTTGCCTGGAGAATCCCCGTGGACAGAGGAGCCTGGCACGCTACAGTCCACGGGCTAAAGAGTCAGACACGACTGAGCAACTAAGCACACAGTGCAGTGAGAGTGAGAGCAAACTGACACTTGGCAAGTTGTCTCAATGAGAGCATGGGATGGCGGCTGGGTAAAAACACCGGGACTCTAGGCAAGTGACCCTGGGGTGTGGCTGGGAGGGTCAAGGGCAGAACCCAGACCTCCTGATGCCCAGACCCAGGTGACCTCACCACCCTCAGGATGCACTCCTCTGTCCCAGCTTTCCAATTAAGGTTGGTCCTCACAGGCAAACCAAACTCTACAGGACCTTGAAGGAAAGCAGACCAGCCTTCTATCTGCCAGGACTTTATTAAAACGGTATTCTTGTCTACACACTTAGTTTGTGTTTGTGTGTACAATCCTAGTCCCTCTTATGCACATCCAGTGCCCGTGCTGTGTGCTCCACACACCTGACTCCATTTAATCCTCACAGCCACCAACGAGGCAGGCACCGCTATAACCTCATTTTACAGAAGGAGAAATGCATGATGCTAAGTGATTCAGCAAGTCATCCATTAAACAAGGACAGAGTTGGGATTTTAAATATTCAACCTGTAGGCAGCATCAAAGTTTGTGTCACAGACCCATTTCAGAGTCAAGAACCAGAGAAAAGACTTCTACTGGCTTAATTTTTGGAGCCTACAGTAACTAAGAACACCTCTTGCATCTACCAAAACCAAAACAAAGCATTGTTTTTAAAAGGAAATGTATTTAACATGCTTTTCATTAGAATTATAATTCTTGTTAAATTTTGGCAGATCAGTACTAACTCTAAGAGGAACACGGCATTTTAAACACAAATGCAAGCCCAGACTAAAGCAGACTCTGTGTCAGAAACCTAGGTAGCTTTGAAAAAGCATGGACTCAAATTTCAAAGGAGAATCTTAGGCATTTCAAGGACTCTAGGTACCCTGAAGCATCAACCCAAGAAGAAAAGCAGGACATGGCAGACTACTCTGGTTTGATACCATTTAAACGTAACATTTATCTGATTCTGCTTCACCTATGACATGTTCCCCAAGCGACTTTCTACTTCGGTCTGGTTTCCTGAAAGGTTGCCAAGAGGGAAAGAATGCCTAGAACTGTTGTTCATTCGCTAAGTCATGGCCGACCCTCTGTGACCCCATGGACTACAGCACACCAGGCTGCCCTGTCCTTCACTATCTCCTGGAGTTTGCTCAAATTCATGTCTGTTGAGATGGTGGTGCCTAGTTGTGTTGTTTAGGGTAAATCAGATCATGTTATTATTATGTCTAATTAGGAAATAAAACACTGGCATTAAGAGTGTGCACTGATTGTATAATGTCAAGAAATTCAGATCATAGAAAAATAGCCATTTTTACCAGAAATTAGTAAATTGCTATTTTTGCTGGAGTATTTCAGGCTTATGAACTCCATCCCTAAGAGACAGATCTGCTTTTAGAGCTTGTCAGCTAGAAAGGTCAAAAATGCCACTTGGTTAAGGACTGTTTGATGAACAGTGAAGAATTGATGCTTTTGAACTGTGGTGTTGGAGAAGACTCTTGAGAGTCCCTTGGACTTCAAGGAGATCCAACCAGTCTATCCTAAAGGAAATCAGTCCTGAATGTTCATTGGAAGGGCTGATGTTGAAGCTAAAATTCCAATACTTTGGCCACCTGACACGAAGAACTGACTCATTTGAGAAGACCCTGATACTGGGAAAGACTGAAGGCAAGAGAAGGGGATGACAGAGGATAAGATGGTTGGATGGCATCACCGACAAATGGACATGAGTTTGAGTGAACTCTGGGAGTTGGTGATGGACAGGAAGGCCTGGTGTGCTACAGTCCATGGGGTCGCAAAGAGTTGGACACGACTGAGCGACTGAACTGAACTGAGGACTGCTGGGTGTCTTACCTGGCACAGACTTTCAATGTTAACTTGTCAGTGGAAAATAATGCTTGTCTTTGTACATGTGGCCCCTTCATTTTACCGTAGAGAAGTAAAAAGAAAAAATGGCATAGATCATCCCTGTGTTTAACAGCTCAATCGCTGGCAAATGTGATATCTAGCCACTATTCCAGAAGTGTGGCAAAATCAGGTTTAATATTTAAAACGGGAAAAAGAGCAGACTGGTTCAAAGCATCATAACTATTTCACTGTTGTGGTTTTGAGGGCAGTCCTCTAACACCACCCAATCTGGTTAAGACACCATGTTTCCACTCCATCCTTATTCTCTAACTCTTCTAAATCTAAGTATGGTTAAAACACAGCAAAAGAACAAAGTCCCAGACCTAGTGGAAGAATTGTGTCCAAGGAGTGTCAAAACTCTTAACTTCAGGACATTACCCTCTGACTATTGCTACAACGTCACAAACTCACACATATAAAATAAAAAACAGCATCTTTCTCCAAAACCTAATTTCCTCCACCCAGCCTCACTATTTCTGAAAACCAGTATCTTCTTAGATTTCAAACTGAAAATCTGACTTTGATGCTACTCTCTCCTTCATCACCCATATCCACGAAATCACTAAACCCTTGAGATTCCTTTCTTCTACCTCTGTTCTACTTTTAAAGCTACTAGTGTCCAGTCCTTATGGTCGCTATTGGATTACTGTGAAACTCTCATAACTGCCCACCTCCTTTGCCCTCTGACATATTTTAAGCACCAATGTCAGATGCACCTTCTTCAAACCCCACCTTGCAAATGACACTCCTTTTCAAATAACTATCAATTATTTTTCACTAACAAAAAGCAAGTTCAGAATTAAGCATTAGCATCCTCCAATATGGCCACCTACCCATCTGACCTCTCTCACATTTAACCCTTCAGAGACTCTCCTCTCCAACAAATCTGCTGCAAGCACTAATCCTCACATGGAGTGCAAAAGTTCCCAAAAGGGACTCCAAGGGACTTCTGAGGTCAAAATTATTTTCATAATATGAAGATGTTATTTATAGTCATTTTCACTATGTTGACATGTAACTGAGAGCATGCAAAAAATATGGATGAAATTGCTGGCATCTCAGCATGAAGCAAGAAAATGCCACAGACTGTACTAGAAATTACCATATTTCCAATAATATTATACATATTCCTACTGAAAACAATGCCAGCTTCACCTAAGAATGTCCTTGAAAGTGTAAAGATAATTAATTTTATTAAATCTCAACCACTGTATACATTTCTTTAATGTAATTATTCATAAAGCACTCCTGCTACACAAAGAAGTATGATTGTTGTTTCAAGAAAAAGCACATGGAACACACTTTAAATTAATAGAACCAGTGACAGACAAACTATGGTTATTCAAATTTGAGTACTGGGCAGACATTTTCTCAAAACAAATGAGATGAGCCTGTAACTTCAAGGAAAACAACTGACAGTATTTGTTGCCAATGATAACATATGAGCTTTCAAGCAAAAATCAGAATTTTGGAAAAACTCATAAGCACCACTGAGAGCTTGACAGCTTCTCAATAATTAAGGACTTTTCTGATGAGATAGGTGGTGAGATTAGAAATGTGTCAACATTTGGAAGATCTTCATAACTTGAATCGACAGTTTCTAAGTCACCAATACATGGTTACAAAATTATGTGTGACAGACCAATGCATTTTAATAAAACGGAGTACAAAAAGTTTATTATTATGGTTTTAGATTCTACATTGAAATTACCAATTATCAAGCTTTGATGTAATACCCCCCCCAAAAATCCATAATTGCCTGAAAAGGTTATTTCTACCTATATATCTGTAATAGGCCAGCAGGATTTTATTTATCCCCTTTAACCAAAACAATTTACTAAGATAACACTAAAAAGTAGAAGCAGATAAGAGAACCCAATGCCTTTAGTTAAGCCACACATTAAAAAGATTTTCAAATTAATAAAACAATACCACTACTCTCATAAATTCTTGTTGGTTTTGGGGGGAAAATGGTTGTGCTTTATAAAACATCCTATTTTGTTAACATTAAAGGGATTCTTAATTCCTTTTTAAAATGAGTAACTTTTCAAAATAGCTCAGCTTTAGTTTCTAATATAATAAATATTGATAGGTATAATCCACATAAACAAAAGATCTTTGTTTGGATTCTTATAATTTTTCAAAGTGTAATGAGGTCCTCAAGACCAAAACAGGGAGAACAGCTCCTTAGAACCAACATTTCTTTTGACTTCTTCCAGGTTTTTCTGTGTGCCCACTACTTCTTTACTTCTCTAGGCTCCCACCTTTCAATTTTGTCCTCTTCTTGTATCCCAAGAGCCCTTCAGGTCAAGAAATACCTCATCTGGAACTTCATGACCCTGATCTATTCTACATGCTTGGCAAAAATCTACCTGGTATCAACAACATACGTTTTGAGGTCAGTGTATTTGTTTCATATCATTTTTTTTTTTTTTTTTTAAACACAAGCATATCCCAGGGATTGTTTATCCTGTATGCTCAGGATATAGCAGTGAATAAAACAGACTGGATCCCTTCCTCCTGCAGCTTACAGTCCAGTGATGTTACCACTCAGTGTGGTCAACCACTATTATGAGAGAGCTTACTAAAAAGGTAGAATTTTCAAATTTGAAAAAAAAATTGTTTTAAAATTTTTAATGCAGAAGCTCAGGCCTTAGCCCAAATCTGCATTTCAACACAATCCCTAGGAGATTTTCCTGTACATTAACTTTGAGAAGCAGAGAATTTACCCATCCCAATTACTGTGAACTTCTTAGATGTAAACTATTACACCTTTAATTTGTTGCACTGCTAGTATGAAGGGGCTTCCCTGGTGGCTCAAGTGGAAAAGAATTTGTCTGCAATGCAGGAGACCCAGGTTCAATCCCTGGGTCAGGAAGACCCCCCTGGAGAAGGAAACAGCAACCCACTCCAGTACTCTTTGCCTGGAGAATTCCATGGACAGAGGATCCTGACAGGCTACAGTCTATGTAGTTGCAAAGAGAAATAATACAGTTTACCAATTACACTAATCATTCATTAAAACATGAGTACCCACTGTATTTCTGGGGATTAAAGACAACAACAAAGGCAATCACCAAGAAAAGTTTCAGATGCGCCTGTGCTCAGTAGCTAAGTTGTGTCTGACTCTCTGTGACCCCATGGCCTGTAGCCCACCAGGCTCCTTCATCCATGGGATTTTCCAAGCAAGAATACTGGAATAGGTTGCTATTTCCTCCTCCAGGGGATCTTCCTGACTCAGGGATCAAACCTGCATCTCCTGCATTGGCAGGCAGATTCTTTACCACTNACTCTCTGTGACCCCATGGCCTGTAGCCCACCAGGCTCCTTCATCCATGGGATTTTCCAAGCAAGAATACTGGAATAGGTTGCTATTTCCTCCTCCAGGGGATCTTCCTGACTCAGGGATCAAACCTGCATCTCCTGCATTGGCAGGCAGATTCTTTACCACTGTGCCACCTGGGAAGCCCAAGGAAGCCCTCCATCTCATAGCAACCATTTTTTGAAAAGTTAGCTATCATTACAATTATTGTCTTATCTTTGCTATGAGAGGACGGTTTCAATCTCATAGCAAACATAAGACAAAAATTATAATGATAGCTAACATTTCAAAAAATGTTTTCTGTGAGCCGGGTATTGTGCCAAGGATTTTAAGTAACAATTTTATAAGGTCAATTCTATTATTATTTCTACCTTATAGAAAAGAAACTTGGCACCCAGAGGTTAAGGAAATGATGGAACTGGGATGAAACAGGATGTTTGACTGTCAAACCCAGAGAGAGGTAAATGCTGTAAGGTAGTTAAAGATTTAAAAGAATCTTGAGGAAGAAGCCTGTGAGTTCCTTGAAGGCAAGCATATGTCTCAATCCTGGAACCACCTAGAGAACTAGCTCGGTTCCTTGTACATATCAGGAACTCAGCAGACATTCATCAACTGAAAATATTAAGGTTAACCAGTTGGACTGTGAAGAAGGCTGAGCGCCGAAGAATTGATGCCTTTAAAGTGTGGTGTTGGAGAAGACTCTTGAGAGTCCCTTGGACTGCAAGGAGATCCAACCAGTCCATTCTGAAGGAGATCAGCCCTGGGATTTCTTTGGAGAGAATGATGCTAAAGCTGAAACTCCAGTACTTTGGCCACCTCATGCAAAGAGTTGACTCACTGGAAAAGACTCATGCTGGGAGGGATTGGGGGCAGGAGGAGAAGGGAACGACAGAGGATGAGATGGCTGGATGGCATCACGGACTCGATGGGCGTGAGTCTGAGTGAACTCCGGGAGTTGGTGATGGACAGGGAGACCTGGCGTGCTGCGATTCATGGGGTTGCAAAGAGTTGGACACGACTGAGCGACTGAACTGACTGACTGACCATCCTGACTAAAGGTACATTAAAGGTTAACCTATCACCCTTACTAAACAGTATCCTAAAAATAAACAGTCTAAATTTTACCAATCCAAAACCCTTCACTACACTGAAGATACAATGGACCTGAGGTTGAAAATACTTCTCTCTGATATTTGATACAAAGAGCCCATTCTCAATTACAGCATGCAGAGGAAAAGTAACCAGGAGGCAAAAGGACAAGACAACAACAAAGAGCCACTCAGGAGTCCTGGAAGAAGCTGATGTTTCCTCTGGGGCAAGAAAGAAGAGCAGGGGTCACAGAATGTCTTTCCTGTCCATAGTGAGCCAAGGATGAAAGAAAATGTTGGTCAAAGTCCCCCCAAACACCCATCCCTGGAGCAGAAACTAAAGGAGTTAGCCCGTTACAGAAGCGTCCCTGTAGGCTTCTGATATCAGGCATCTCACTCCTCTCAGCCCTTGAACTTCCTTTGCTGCAGTTCCCAAAAGTCCTTTCCCAATGGAGTTGAGGTCATCTATGTTCTCTTACTTTCTGAGAATGTTACATGGAACTGCGACCATCTTTTCTTCTGGCATACCCTGAGGAAAGGTTCTGTAGTTCTATTAACACCATTTCACACATCAGTTAGGGATTAAGAAGGCTCTCATGAGCCAGTCATCTTGTATACCCAGCCATCACACACACTATCCTGTGTAAGAAAAAAGTGTTCTCGTAACAAATAACAGACCAACATCAGCTTTCTAAGCAAGCCATTTACAAGATAGAGATACTGCTTTAGAATATCCTAGATGTACCAATTGAGTACAGACTTATATGAAGAATTCTTCAAATTATGCTGAAGAGAAATAATTGCCTAACAATGTCCTTAATGATATTAAAGAAGAGTCTTTGCAAAGATTAAACTCAATCATATTCAAGAGTAAATCTACAGATGGCAAAACAAAATGAAAAAAAAAAATCTAAAGGAGTTAGCCCGTTACAGAAGCGTCCCTGTAGGCTTCTGATATCAGGCATCTCACTCCTCTCAGCCCTTGAACTTCCTTTGCTGCAGTTCCCAAAAGTCCTTTCCCAATGGAGTTGAGGTCATCTCTGTTCTCTTACTTTCTGAGAATGTTACATGGAACTGCGACCATCTTTTCTTCTGGCATACCCTGAGGAAAGGTTCTGTAGTTCTATTAACACCATTCCACACATCAGTTAGGGATTAAGAAGGCTCTCATGAGCCAGTCATCTTGTATACCCAGCCATCACACACACTATCCTGTGTAAGAAAAAAGTGTTCTCGTAACAAATAACAGACCAACATCAGCTTTCTAAGCAAGCCATTTACAAGATAGAGATACTGCTTTAGAATATCCTAGATGTACCAATTGAGTACAGAGTTATATGAAGAATTCTTCAAATTATGCTGAAGAGAAATAATTGCCTAACAATGTCCTTAATGATATTAAAGAAGAGTCTTTGCAAAGATTAAACTCAATCATATTCAAGAGTAAATCTACAGATGGCAAAACAAAATGAAAAAAAAAAAGGGAAAGCTCATATACTAACGACTGAAACGACTTAGCAGAAGCAGCAGAATGTACTAATAAATATCACCTCCCTTCTTAGATACTGACAATAATGTTTTAGAGTCCCATTCTCTCACTTTCTGACCCTTACACATGGAATGTTGACTACATATGATTTTCTCATAGTTAAATGATTCAATTTTCCGGTTAAATCTGTTTGAATAGGAAGCTTTTACTTAACTTCTTTGAACCCAAGGGATCTCAGAGGGAAACACAATATAAAAATTAAAAGAGTAGTTGGTAACTACACTCACATTTATGAAAGCAAACTGGGTGTTTAACTGAGCCAGACTTGAAGCACAAAAAATTTATGAACCACCCACATCCTAGCTTTTGAAAAGCTAATGTTTCCCCTCCGCTAACCAGATTAACAGATGGAGAACTCTGAGAAGTCATCTAAAGATGTCTTTGGAAATTTTAAGCATGTTTTGCTTAACAGTTCATGTCACGCTTTATAATTCCACCAGAAGACATGGGACTGTGACTAGGATGACTATGATTAAAAGAAGTCTGTAGGTGCAGGCATGCCACTACTATAGCATTACATGCATGCAGCTGTATCAGGCAAGACCAACTGTAGCCAAGTTCTTTCTACTATAATAGATTCATGTGAGTGTTTATGGCTGAGTTCACCAACATTTTTAAGCCCCAGAAGACAGGACCCATCTAAAGGCTGCCGCTGACTGGGGACTCCATGGTGTTTGAATCCAGCAATGAGAGATATTTGGATTAAGGAATGGGAAACTCCTATTTTTATGTAAAAGCTGCTGCTGTTAAGTCACTTCAGTCGTGTCCGACTCTGTGCGACCCCAGAGATGGCAGCCCACCAGGCTCCCCCGTCCCTGGGATTCTCCAGGCAAGAACACTGGAGTGGGTTGCCATTTCCTTCTCCAATGCATGAAAGTGAAAAGTGAAAGTGAAGTCGCTCAGTCGTGTCCGACTGTTCGCAACCCCAGGGACTGCAGCCTACCAGGCTCCCCCGTCCATGGAATTTTCCAGGCACTGGAGTGGGGTGCCATTGCCTTCTCCGATGTAAAAGCTACTAATTTCTAAGCATTGGCATCTAATTCAAAACATCATCTGGTCGATAAAGCCTGTCTATGGGTTTCCTGTGCACTCCCCAGCACTGCCCATTTGTGATCTCTGAAACTTTCATGGCATCATAATGCCTTTGCATTGTCTCACTTAGGGTCACAGTTTTCCTTCTATACTCTGCACAGCTCCTGAGAACATACTGTATGTTTGGTAAGCAGCGTCTCTTAAACAGAGATAAGAAAGCAGGGCTACAACTATACCCCAGTGTAAAAAAAGGAAGAAAAGTTATGGTTGTTACTGACATCCCTGTGTCTCTGAAATTAAGTTTGGACCTGAAGGAATAATACCATCTCCATATAGCCACATTCCCTGAATTATCCTGTTCAGAACCAAGCAAGACTGCTGAATGTGAAGCTTTACTAGGTCTCCATCGTTTTTTTCCCTGCCCTTTCCATACCCACCCACCCATCTTGGTTGGGCTTGTGTTTCAGATTCACCAGTATCAGTTCCACACTTAAGTTCCTTCATTGAAGAATTTGGAAAGCTATCCCAAATGATCTTGAGGTCCTTTGCAGCATACTCTACCCACTTATCCATTCTGACAAGATCTGCAAGTATTAATTTTCCTTCCTGAAATGCTTGAATACAATAATTCCTGCAAATATCCTTTCACAGCTCCTCTGTGTTGCATAGATTAAGAAACTACCTACAGAGGTATCCATACTGGGTTGGCTAGAATTCCCCTAAAATTCATATCCACTCAGAATCTCAGGATGTGATCTTACTTGGAAATATGGTCTTTGCAGATATAATCAGTTAAAAGTGAGTCCATATTGGACTACGGTAGGCCTAAAACCAATGACTGCTGTGGGAAGATACAGGCAGACACTGGAGTGATGCAACTACAAGTCAAGACATGCCGAGCACTGCCGGGGCCCACCAGAAGCCTGGGAGAGGCAAGCAAGTCAAGACGTGCCGATTCAGGCAAGACCAACTGTAGCCAAGTTCTTTCTACTATAATAGATTCATGTGAGTGTTTATGGCTGAGTCCACCAACACTTAGAGCAGGGGTCCACAGGCCTAATGTCTTAAGCCCCAGAAGACAGGACCCATCTAAAGGCTGCCGCTGACTGGGGACTCCATGGCGTTTGAATCCAGCAATGAGAGATATCTGGATTAAGGAATGGGAAACTCCTATTTTTATGTAAAAGCTGCTGCTGCTAAGTCACTTCAGTCGTGTCCGACTCTGTGCGACCCCACAGATGGCAGCCCACCAGGCTCCCTCGTCCCTGGGATTCTCCAGGCAAGAACACTGGAGTGGGTTGCCATTTCCTTCTCCAATGCATGAAAGTGAAAAGTGAAAGTGCAGTCGCTCAGTCGTGTCCGACTGTTCGCAACCCCAGGGACTGCAGCCTACCAGGCTCCCCTGTCCATGGGATTTTCCAGGCACTGAAGTGGGGTGCCATTGCCTTCTCCGATGTAAAAGCTACTAATTTCTAAGCATTGGCATCTATTTCAAAACATCATCTGGTCGACAAAGCCTGTCTATGGGTTTCCTGTGCACTCCCCAGCACTGCCCATTTGTGATCTCTGAAACTTTCATGGCATCATAATGCCTTTGCATTGTCTCACTTAGGGTCACAGTTTTCCTTTTATACTCTGCACAGCTCCTGAGAACATACTGTATGTTTGGTAAGCAGCGTCTCTTAAACAGAGGTAAGAAAGCAGGGCTACAACTATACCCCAATTTAAAAAAAGGAAGAAAAGTATGGTTGTTACTGACATCCCTGTGTCTCTGTTTATACTCTGCACAGCTCCTGAGAACATACTGTATGTTTGGTAAGCAGCGTCTCTTAAACAGAGGTAAGAAAGCAGGGCTACAACTATACCCCAATTTAAAAAAAGGAAGAAAAGTATGGTTGTTACTGACATCCCTGTGTCTCTGAAATTAAGTTTGGACCCAAAGGAATAATACCATCTCCATATAGCCACATTCCCTGAATTATCCTGTTCAGAACCAAGCAAGACTGCTGAATGTGAAGCTTTACTAGGTCTCCATCGTTTTTTTCCCTGCCCTTTCCATACCCACCCACCCATCTTGGTTGGGCTTGTGTTTCAGATTCACCAGTATCAGTTCCACACTTAAGTTCCTTCATTGAAGAATTTGGAAAGCTATCCCAAATGATCTTGAGGTCCTTTGCAGCATACTCTACCCACTTATCCATTCTGACAAGATCTGCAAGTATTAATTTTCCTTCCTGAAATGCTTGAATACAATAATTCCTGCAAATATCCTTTCACAGCTCCTCTGTGTTGCATAGATTAAGAAACTACCTACAGAGGTATCCATACTGGGTTGGCTAGAATTCCCCTAAAATTCATATCCACTCAGAATCTCAGGATGTGATCTTACTTGGAAATATGGTCTTTGCAGATATAATCAGTTAAAAGTAAGTCCATATTGGACTACGGTAGGCCTAAAACCAATGACTGCTGTGGGAAGATACAGGCAGACACTGGAGTGATGCAACTACAAGTCAAGACATGCCGAGCACTGCCGGGGCCCACCAGAAGCCTGGGAGAGGCAAGCAAGTCAAGACGTGCCGAGCACTGCCGGGGCCCACCAGAAGCCTGGGAGAGGCAAGCAAGTCAAGACGTGCCGAGCACTGCCGGGGCCCACCAGAAACCTGGGAGAGGCAAGCAAAAAGCCCTCAGAGGAGCATGACGCGACTGATACTTCGATTTCAAACTTCAAGCATCCAGAACTGTGAGAGAAGAAATATCTTCCTTTAAGCAATCAAGTGTAAGGCAATTTGTTGCAGCAGCCCTGAGAAACTGGTAAAACACGTAAACATCTCCCCTTCTTTGCTTGAAAACTTAACACTGCCCAGGACCTGAGGATGGGCTTTATCTTTTCATACTTCCTGAGGCATAACATGTGAAATGTGACAAAGAACCCAGGGGCACATCTCAGAAGGTAACTACGTGTATGTATGTGTGTGTGTGTGCATGTGAAGGGACTGCTTCCTCCAGGGAGACAAGAAACTGTGTGTGAGCTATCTGAGGTTACAGGCTGGTTCTAATTTAATTCTATGTCTCAGGTACCTAGCACAGTCCACAGAGTAGACTTTTAAAAAATAACTGCTCTGTGTTTGTATATATGAATTAATGAAAAAATTAATTAATTACTTAAAGCAATGGTGAACAAACTTACCATAAATCTCTCTATGTGTTTATTAACTTTATGTTCTTTTGTGAGAACAACAGGTTAGGAGAGAATGTTCAAGATGAAATTTGACCAGAAAGCTTCTGAAAGCTGCCAGTAGAATTTTTGTCTCTATAATCCACTAAATCACAATCTTAGAGGCCACATGCCATTCTCCAAGGAGGCATCACCTGGCACTTCTGGGAGTCCCTCACACAGGATTACTAGAGGACTCCATCCAGTCATTTCCTAAGCAGCCACTCTCTGTCTCTGCCCACATCCTCTCCCCAAACGCTAAGCAGCTTGTGAAGCTGGGTTCCAAAATTTTTTTCAACATGCCATTAAAGCAGACATGAGAGAGGGGGAAAAATCATGAATTACACTTCTTCAATTGGCTTCCCAGGTGGCTCAGAGGTTAAGAATCTGCCTGCCAATGCAGGAGATGCAGATTTGATCCCTGGGTCAGGAAGATCCCCTGGAGGAGAAAAGAGCAACTCACCCTAGTATTTTTGCCTGCAGAAACCCATGGACAGAGGGATCTGGTGGGCTATATAGTCCATGGGGGTCACAAACAGTTGGACATGACTGATCGACTAAGCACACACACACAGTGATTAATTTTAAAAAGGAAAAGAAAAGGATTCCTCACTTTCTACCAGCTCTGAAGAGCAATGGTCTCCTGCAGGTCTTCATCTGTCAAAAACCTATTCAGTCTTCAGCACAGACAACTTAATGCCCGAACTTCCATATCCCAAACAATTAAAGTTTCTTTCTCCTCTAAGCTCCCTCTGTCCCATAGCATGGCAGCATTTCATAGCTCCTTTCTGGTTCCATCTTGAATATATCAACAGTCTTGTGTTCATGACTAGACTGTTATAACTTTTGTGGCCACTCATTTCATTGTATCTATTTTTAGCATGTACCCTGAAGTACCTCCTATAATACTTCATAATGGAAAGCAACCAAAATCTATCTTATCATTCAATTGTATACATATATATTTTTTTTTCTAGAACTTTCCAAAAATAATTGAGCAAAATAATTTTCTTCCTTAAGTTCATGGAATGAGATAAAAAAGTCTTTTTATCCATCTGAGCCCCAAGGTACTAAAATCTAATTTGGAAATCACACCATCCACCCGGAACACAATCCGTCCGAGCTATTTTGGAAACATTTCACATGTGTCTTCTTCAATTCCTCCTGTCACATCAGGGAATTCTCAATCGAGACGACAAGACAGAAAGGCGAGTGAATCACTACTGGGTGTTTAAAAAATTAACATGAATGCAGCAGGACAAACCAAATGAACACTGAGCCTTTTCTATATACTGGATTTTTTTTTTTCCTTTAAGGGATGAGAGCTTTCAAAAAGCAATTAAAAAATACTTTATGTTTGAAATTGCCAAAATCTATTGACAGAAAATTTAAAAATTTCTAAAAAGTGTTAATATCAACTTGTCCAAAGCTCTAACACTCTTAAGCTAGCAAAGGCCAGAAATAATTAGTGCAGCCAACTGTATTGACATAACTAGGTTCATGCCTTGGCTTTTGCCCTCAGCAGCTATCCAACTTGCAAGAGTTCTACTTTGCTTGCCTTAAGACTGGAAACCAATCAATTTAAGACATCAAAGAATTTAAACTCTTAAGCAGTACAGATCAATTCACAATGAAATCAACTAACAAAGTATGCAGGTAAGTGAAATGAAATGGTTCTTTTCTCTGGCTGTTCTGAATTGTAGACTTATGGTAGCTCAGCTGTGTAAAGAATTTGCCTATAATGCGGGAGTTCAGTTCAGTTGCTCAGTCATGTCCTACTCGTTGTGACCCCATGAATCGCAGCACGCCAGGCCTCCCTGTTCATCACCAACTCCCGGAGTTCACTCAGACTCACGTCCATCGACTCAGTGATGCCATCCAGCTATCTCATCCTCGGTCATCCCCTTCTCCTCCTGCCCCCAATCCCTCCCAGCATCAGAGTTTTTTCCAATGAGTCAACTCTTCGCATGAGGTGGCCAAAGTACTGGAGTTTCAGCTTTAGCATCATTCCCTCCAAAGAAATCCCAGGGCTGATCTCCTTCAGAATGGACTGGTTGGATCTCCTTGCAGTCCAAGGGACGCTCAAGAGTCTCCTCCAAAAGCATCAATTCTTTGGTGCTCAGCCTTCTTCACAGTCCAACTCTCACAT